>JAMKOQ010000369.1:0-13510 GCA_026770425.1 Boechera divaricarpa | reverse complement strand
AGCACCATTGATCTTCTTGCTCGTCGCCTTCCTCTTTGTTGCCTTGGTCTTCTCCACAACTTTCTTGGGGTGTTGGGGGGTTCATTTGAAACATCTGCGACTTTTGGTTCATCATAAGACTCATCGAGCAGATCGATCATCGGAAGTCTCGCCAGAGGCAATGGTGATGCGCGAAACATGTTTGGGTGCTCCTCCGGAAGGAATGGCATCGTAGAAGACGTCTCCGTCAATGCAAGAGAAAGAGATTCTCTTATTAGTCCTGTCCATGATCGCGCCAACAGTAGCCATAAATGGTCTTCCCAAAATCAAGGGCACCCTGGATCTTGGCTCATCTCCACAACCTGAAAATCAGTAGGAATCGACAATCTCCTATTTTAACAGGTAAATCAAGAATTGTAGCGTAAGGAGTGAGCTAGAAGAATCCGCGTATGTGAGAAGCGTGTTAGGAGATCTCATATCAGCTTTCAATCTCTCTCGCAATCGTCCTCGACATGACGTTGACACTAGACCTGAGTCAACGAGAGACTCCTTGAAGTTTACTCTGAGATGGAGCATGGAACTGAAAATTTCCTGGGTCTTCCCTCTTTGTCAATTGTCTCGGCGGTGGTGGTGTATCAGCAACGGAGGTCCTGCAACCATTTTTTTGACAAAAACTTGCTTTCTAGCAGCCTCCCACTCCTCTCTTGTCAGCTTGGGAATAATAGGATTGGGCAACTTCGGCTTGTAGACCCTTTCTTCAACCATCTCTGTCCTTTTCTCAGTTATTGCTTCAGCTGCGAAGGGTATCGACCGATACCGGATGAGTGTCGATCGATCCGGAGTTTGGTATCGTCGCTGCAGGTTGGTGTCGATCGACCTTGGTAGGTGTCGATCGATACTCGTGGAATCTCAGAATTCTTATCTCCATCTTCAGCAACCTTCGCATCTACAGCGGGTCTCGGGAAGTATCGATCGATACTCAGGTGGGTATCGGTCGATACTAGTATTACTGGATACGGACATAGTCATCTCAGTCTCAAAATCCTCTTCTCTACAGCGCTCGAGGTGATTGCATTGACATGTCCATGCTGTGGTTGAACTATCTTTCCCTTGACAGCTGCGATGTCCGAGCTATTTGATTTTCCAGCATCTTCGATGGATTTCGAGAGTGTCGATTCTCCCATTCAGATCGTTGTATAAATTATCCAGCTTTCTATTGAAATCCACAGTCATCTTTTTCTTGTCCCCGCAGAATTTGTTCCAAGAGGATCTCCGTCTTACTCTGCGTAGACCTCGGAGAATGTGGTTGGTAAGCTGAATTTCCGTATTGGCGAGTAAAATCACCGCTTTGCAAGCGTGGTTTTGGGCGAATTGAGTGGCACCAAAACCAGATTGGTTACCTCCAGACTTGTAACCACCTTGCTGATTGTTGTTGAAGCTTCGGTTGTTGTTGTAACCAAATTGCTGACCCTGAAAACCAGAACCACCAATGTAGTTAACATTCTACGCCTCATCTTCAATGTTCTCTACTTCCTCAGCAAAATGTACAGCCTTCTTCGTCTTTCCCACTAAGAGGTTGTGCATCGTGTCCAGCTTCGCCTGAACCTCAGCATCTGCGAACCGTCAGCAACACTAGCGAGCCTTTTCCGCTCAAAATCAGCATTCTTGGTGCTATTGCTAGACGCCAAGTTCTCAATCAGCTTCACGGCATCGGTTGGAACCCTAGTGTTGAAGTTCCCGTTACTTGCAGAATCTAATGCCATCTCGATACCGCCAATCAATCCCTCTCGTAAAAGATCCCGAGCAGCTGAACTTGACTGAAACCGTGATGCGGACAGTCTCTCGGTAGGATCTGAATCGCACCCAAGCAGCCTTGAGTGCTTCGTTGGACCTTGAGAAAATTGAGAGATCTTGTTCCCGAGGTCCTCCGATCTCGCATCGTCATAGAAATTGTTCAGGAATGCGTTCTTGGTCTCGTTCCAAGTAGTGAGAGATCCGGGAGGTAGCTGCTTCAGCCAGTAAGCTGCCTCTCCACCAAGAGAGTATGGAAAGAGCTTACAGAAGAGGTATTCCTGTGGTACTCCATTGTACTTCATACCGGTGACCAAGTCCTCGAATTTCTCGATGTGATCCATAGGGTGCTCATGAGAAAGACCGGTGAAGGGGTGCTGTCCAACAAGAGTGAAGTAAGCAGGTTTCAGCTCAAAGTCATTCCTCTGGAAAGTTGGAATACGGATCGCTGCACGATTGACATAGAATTGATCCGGTCGGTTGTAATCGCCAAGTGTCCGTTCAGCAACAGCTTGGGGTTGTTGTGGAGGAGGTATTTGTTCACCTTCCTCATCATGCACCAAACCTTGTGGAAGATCCATCTCAACTGTAGTTCTTTTCCTTGTACGATTCGTGCGTTCTAGCTCCGCTAGCTCTGTGAGGGAGAGATTGATCAGTGGTGTGTCCTTCTTTCTCCTGGTGGTACGCTGATGCATACACCTGAAAATCAAAAGACGAGAAAATAAGTAACCAAAATTCAAAAACAGACGTTCAGTGTCGATCGATACCAATGGAGTATCGATCGATACTGACGACGAACTTAGACAAAATCGACAACTAAAATTCTAATGGTGAATTTTTAGAGTCCCCGGCAACGGCGCCAAATTTGATATGCTCAAATTAATACCCTAAAAGTACTAAAGCAGTTGCTGCAGTATATCAGGGGTCGAACACAAGAACTCAAGAAAATTCACGCAATAGATGAAAGATGCAGATTATGCTAAGCCAACAATAAACAATAAGAAAACAAATGATTGAAATAAGATTAGGTCGATTAATATGGATGGAAGCTAGGCTCAGGGTAACTCTCAGGAAATCAATGATAAACAACAATTGATCAATTAAGGTTCAATTCAATTAAGCGCCGTTCTTGAACTCAAACACGAAAGTATAGTTAACCAACTGTCGTTGCGAAAACTAACTAAGTCTAAAGTCTAAAATTCCAAATCTCTTTGCAAATCCTACACAGTAAACCAGCAATCAATTCAAGTTTGATATGTTCACAATTCGATTAAACCAAATCTCTTTGCAGATAATCCAATTGCTCACCCTAGGTTTTATCAGATTACTCAATTGCACTGTCGTGCCTAATCGATTAATCTAGGTTCTATATTCTAAGTGATCAGGTTAGAAATAGCTTTGAGAACAACCTATGGTGAAGAACTATTCAGATTATGAACCCTAACAAATCAATTGTCATAAATCGAGAGAAATCCATATGAGAAAACCACGAACCTAAAAGGAGACTACTCTCGAGACATGGTTGATGAAACACAAGACATAACTGAATAGATCATGAAATTAAACAAAAGAATAAAAACAAGGGTTCGGGATCTTCTCTATGATGAACAAAGTCTTGGATCCATCTCCCTCACAAAAGCTCTCAAAAGTCTCGTCTGGCTCCAGAATAATAGTGAAAAGTAAAAGTCCGCTGACCTAAAGACTAAGAGTTTGCTTAAATAGGTTTAAAAACACGAGCTGGGCTTCTTTGTAAATAAGGGAAAGTATTGGGCTTCTTATAGGCTTCCTTGAAAATCTCTTCTGCGCGTTGATTACGTCGGTATCGATCGATACCGGGATGGTGTCGATCGATACTCAGGCCAGTCGTCGGTATCGATCGATACCGGGTTGGTGTCGATCGATACTCAGGCTTCAAAACGGGTACTTTCTTCGGTTTGCTCCAAAAAGGCTCCAAATGTCTCAAAAATCTCCAATTTCGTCCCAAACGTGCTAAAACCTGAAAAGACTCTAAAATGATAGAAAAAGCACTAGAAAGACTCGATAAAACGACTTATATCATGGCTAAAAACGGGTAAAATCCATGATATATCAGGAAGCAGTAATAGAGAAGAATGCTCAAGCCAAGGATGAACTCCTCCTAGAAGCTGAAGAGTGTATAAAAGAGTTTGAATTTCTTCTTAGATGCACAGTTGATGAGAATTGTGTGATAAGATACGAAGAACAAGTCAAACCAGTGGCAATCATGATTAGTTCAACCAAGAGCAATGGGGAAGTAGTAGGTGTGGTTGGAACAACATATGAAGATCCTTGTGAAGGTGTTATGGTTGTAGAATGCATAGTTGACAAGCACCTTGGTATAACCTTCACCTATGAAGTGAGCATTTATGAACCGAGGAAGATACCCTTTGAGGAGATAAGGATGAGAGAGTTTAGGGGATGGTTCTACGATGAGTATGATCCGGGTGATATATGGACTCATCTCATTAGAAGCAAGCAGGAAGTCGAGCTTAGTGACTATAAACACGCTCACTTGGGAGGAAGTCCCATGTCTATCCTTGTATATATTGCTCTACTTTTCTTTTTAAACCGTCGATTAGGTGTGATAAATTCTTGCTTTTGGCTTGTTTGTGTGATTTTAGGAGAGTATGAGCGTTGAATCACGAAAAAGAGGAGATCTCTGAGCAGACATTCTAGCTCGACCAACCAGCTCGATCAAGATGATCGAGCCAGCCGTCTCTCCATGCTTGGCGCGACCATGCAGCTCGATCACCAAGTCGAGCCAAGCTCCCACGCTGCATACACCAGAGAAAGCATGGAGGATTCAATCTCCTCCTTCTTCTCCAACCCTTGAGGTACCTGTTCTATCCATTCTTGTATATATCATTTGCATTTCTTCCTTGATTTTTGTTGCTTCTTAAACCTTCTTTCTAAATTTTTATTACACAAGGGACTGTGTAATTTAAGTTTGCGGGGAAGGGTTAAGATGTGTTTGATCTGTTCTCTGTGTTGTTTTCTGTGTTTTTATTTTTATTTTGTGTATATTTGAGTCTACATGCATCTATGGCATAGAAAAACCAAAAAACAAAATTTTGAAAAATTTGAAAAATTTGAAAAAAAACAGAGTGTTCATGTAGTTGCATTTACATTTTAGGGTTGAGTCTAGATTGTTTTCATATAAGGTTGTTGCATATGCATAGGGGATTATGATGATTATAACCTTGCAAGCTTGCTGATTTAATATGATAATCTCATTGCCCTCGTTTCTAGTTGTCTAATGCATTGTTAATGAACTTGAAGTAAGACTGCACCATACTTTGAATGCACAACTAGATTATGTCTCAATTGAAGCATGCTGTGATTTGATACCATTCCCTATCTATTTGAACCTGAACTTGACTTATAATTATCATGTCTATGCACTACATTTGAACTCATGGATACCATATACATACTTGGATTTTCTTTCACCTGTTTACCACTCTTACTAATCCAAGTAGTTGTTCTCATCATTAGAACAGTTTTACCATGCCCTTAGCCTAGCCTTCTTTCAAGCCATGTTATTACTTTATTGAGTGTGTGAGGCCTATTTCTGAATGAGCTTGGTAGAAAGTGTTAGGTTTGAGCTGACAAAGATAGAATCTCATGTAGTTCTGGTTTACAATTTTCGAATCAGATAGGACTAGGTGGGATCTTGATCATTGGGTATTATAAGGTTTGGTTCTGTGAAAAGAAAGAAAGAAAACTTGGAGAAAGATGAAAGAAAAAGGTTAAGAGTTCTTATGAGAGGAATGATCTGAAAGTGTGTTAATCTAGTAAAGGATTTGGGGGTGTGCTAAGAATAAGAAAAGAAAGGCAAAGCTTAAAGTCTGAATATATATATATATATATATATATATATATATATATAGAAAACGCCTAAGCTGGTAGTGAAAAACCAAAAGAAAGACCCCAATCCGCTAGAAGTATAAAGAACCTCTCCTAGAACAAGAACAAAAGAAAAAAATGAGTCTGATCCAAGAAAAGTTCAAGGCAAATTGCCTAAGTGTTAAGGGTAGAATTATGACAACTTTATGGGTTTAGAACTGGGGGTTAAGAACACTTGTGTATGATTGGGTAGATGAGAGTCTATTCTTGTATGCATAGGTTGGTTCTTACCTTTAACATTCTACTGAAGCTCATTCCTTTTCTTGAAAGATCCCTGTTCTGAACTGATCAAACCTTGTGAAAGGGACCATCTCTGTCTCTTAACCTTACCTTTAGCCAAATGAGTTCATTGAATGTGCATAGCTTGATTCATGGTTTCTGCTTAATTGAATGTTAAAGGGAATGGTAGATTTGAATGCATGTCTAGGTTGAGATTTAATTGAAATTATGCTGTGAAGAGTATGGCTAAAGTTTTTAAGTAGAGTTCGTATACTTTGCATTCTAGAACTAGCAACTTGGACGTTGAGATCATGTATTATATCTGTAAGTTTTGGTTCTGAATCCCCACTTTCAAACCTCTTCTCCATCTTATTCTTATCTGTTTGCTTGAGGGTAAGCAAAGACTAAGTTTGGAGGAGTTGATATGTCAATATTTTACATGGTTTGAGCATGCATTTATCATCCATTTAGCCTTGTCTAATAGCATATTCTTCACATTTGTTTCCAGTTTTGCATACTTAGAGTGTTTTGCATTAGGATTGCATGCATATTGCATTTTTGAGCTATTTCAGGTGCATTCAAGGGATATTGGAGATGTTGAAGTCAAATGGAGAAAAAAGAGAGCTTAACTCGACCAGAAACTCGAATGGAGACTGACTCTAGCACCCAGCTCGAGCCAGTAGGTCGAGCCAGTGCATTCTGCACCAAAAACTGCACTTTGAGTCTGACTCTAGCACCCAGCTAGAGCCAGTAGGTCGAGCCAGCACCAAAAACTGCATTTTGAGCCCAGCTCGACCTGGTAGGTCGAGCCAGTGGTCAAGCTCATCACAAAAATGCAATCTTGAAGTTTTTGGACCCAGCTCGACCAGGGTAGGTCGAGCTAGCACATCGAGCTGAAGATAAAAGAGCAGTCTTGAAGATTTCATCTAGCTCGACCAAGGCACTCAAACTCCCTGGTCGAGTGCACCCCAAAATTAGTAATTTTGACTTTTTGTGATTTAGGGTTTCACCTAAGACTATAAATACCCTGTATTAACCTAAAACAAGGAGATCTCGTTTTTAAGCTTTTTTCATTTGTTCTTGATTCCTGGATCCTATAACTTTGAATATACTTGTTATTTTTGTTTGAATCTTTCCATTCTATCTATTCTCTTCCTTATCTTTCTACTTATGCAAGTTAGTTTGATTTCTGGGTTTGTGATTATGCTGTTCTTCATGTGTTCTGAGTAGTCATTATGGTTCTTAAGGATGGGATAAATTAGGTGTGGAATCTTTGTCTCCTAGGTGGTTTAAGTGTTTATTGTTTGATTTCCCTTCTGGTTAGTGTTCTTAATGCTAATTTCTCTCTGATCAATTGGAATTAAAGCTTAGGCATTTCTACACCCAGAAGGTGTTTGATGAAATGTCTGACAAAACTAATTCCAAAGATTTACATTCCAAGCCTAAGGGATTAGTTGTCTAGGGTGTTTATTGACTTTATTAAACTGATTCTTAATGCCTGCTAAGCTAGATTTCGCTAAGGGATTAGGTCTGGAACTAGATTAGCCTGAGGTTATTTATCATGGGAATGAACTTGACTGCTTATAAGTTTAATGTCTAGGGAATAGCTTGATTGAGTTTGTTAAACCACCTAGGTAGATTAAGAGGATACATTTAGTCAATTACCCCATCCTTAGGAGCTTCTCTTGCTTGATTGATTTCTGTTTCATTGCCTTTGCTAGTTTCTGTTAGTGGCTATCGCTCTGTTTTTGCTCTGTTTTCGTTCTGTTAGTTGTTGCTAGACTCTGTTTTTAGTTTCTGCTTAGGTTGATAGATTCACATCTTTTGCTTGCTTGGCTTGACTTAAACTGTTTGATTGCATCCTTCTTGGTTAATATCGCACCCATTTGGATTGATACCTTTTTGTACTACAATGACATGATAGTTCAGTAAGAAATGGACTACATCATTGCCTAAGGGTAGAAATAGGATGTTTTTCTGGGTTTAGAACTAAGAGGGTTATAATCACTTGTATATCACTGGGTAGATGACAATCAATCCTTGTATGCATAAGTTGGTTCTTACCTTTAGCATTCTGCTAAAGCTCATTCCTCTTCTTGAGAGATCCCTGTTTTGAAATGATTGAACCATATGAAAGGGACCATCTTCGTCTCTTAACCTTACCCTTAGCCAAATGAGTTCATTGAATGTGCATAGCTTGATTCATGATTTCTGCTTAATTGACTGTTAAAGGGAATGATAGATTTGAATGCATGTCTAGATTGAGACTAATCGAAATTGTGCTGTGAAGAGTATGGCTAAAGTTTTTAAGTAAGGTTCTAACATCTTGCATTCTAGAACTAGCAACTTGGACATTGATATCATCTATTTTATCAGCAATGTTTTGGTTCTGAATCCCCATCTTCAAACCTCCCCTCCATCTTATACTTATTTGTTTGCTTGAGGGCAAGCAAAGACTAAGTTTGGGGGAGTTGATATGTCTGTATTTTACATGTTTTGAGTATGCATTTATCATCCATTTGGTCTTATCTCATAGCATATTCTTACCCTTTTATGTCGTTTGTTTCCAGTTTTGCATACTTAGAGTGTTTTGCATTAGGATTGCATACATATTGCATTTTGGAGCTGTATCAGGTACTTTCAGGGATTATTGAAGATGCTGAGGTCAAGTGGAGAGAAGGGAAGAAGGGAGAGCAAAACAGAGGTCTTGGAACCGAACTCGAACAAGAACTCGAAGAAGGGAGTCGAGTGGAACCAAAGGCGAAGACTTGGAAGACCACTCGATCAAGACGCTCGAGTCCCTTGATCGAGTCCACCACAAAGGCGCCACCTTGGAGCCAACTCGATCTCCACGATCGAGTCATTGATCGAGTCCACCATAAAAATGCAGTCTTGAAGATATTTTGCTGGACTCGACCGAAGCACTCGATCTCCATGATCGAGTGCACCTCTGAACTCTGCTATTTTGTCTTTTTGTGATTTATGGTTTTCTCTTATCCTATAAATACTTGGTGTTATCCATTGGGTAAAGACGCGGTCTGCTGGGTTTTTCTCTTTTCCTAATCTAGTTCTTGCTTTGTAATCAGATTCTTATTAGTTTACTTTGTATTTCTGTTTGATTTTCAGTTGTCTATCTATTCTAATCTTCATCTTTCTAATTATGCAAGTTTTAATCATTTCTGGATTTTTGCTTTTGATGTTCTTCATGATCTGTGAGTAGTCTTTTAGGGTTCTTAAGGACGGGTTAGGTTAGGTGTGGAATCTTAGTCTCCTAGGTGGCTTAGGCTTAGATTAGCTGAAATCCCTTCTGGATTAGTGTTCTTAATGCTAGTTTCTCTCTGATCAATTAGAATTAGAACTTAGGCAATCTGGCGCCCACCAAGTGTTCGATAAAATGCCTGAACCAACTAATTCTGGAGATTTGCATTCCTAGCCTAAGAGATTGGTTGTCTAAGGTGTTTATTGGCTTTAATAGACTGAATCTTAATGCGTGCTAGGTTAGATTTCGCTAAAGAGATTTAGGTCTGGAACTGGCTTAGCTTGAGATTATCTGTCATGAGAATGAATTTAGCTACCTATGAGTTTATTATCTAGGGATTAGCTCTGCTTGAATTTGCTAAGTACCTAGGTGGATTAAGAGGATGCACTGATCACAACCTGATCCTTAGGAACTTTTGTTTAGTTGATTGTTCTGTTAGCTTCTGTAATGCTTTAGATATCTGCTCTGTTAGATTGTTAATCTCATGATCTATTGCTTGGCTCGACTTAATTGGTTTGATTGCATCCTTTCTGGTTAATAGCTCACCCATTTGGATTGACACCTTTCTGTGCTACAATGACAGTGCATTAGGGAATTGACCCATATTAGTTTGACTTATATCAAATTGACCTATATCACTCTTGTTATAGGACCGTTGACCTCTGGAATCTTTATTTGCCCATGGTGTGCCTCGCGATCTTGCCCGATGTCTTCTCTTGGTCCGCTGCCCGATCCGATGTCCGCGTGGTTCGGTCCGTGATCGATGTAGGGTCCGAAACTGAGTCTTATTGATTTTGATCGTGTCATGGGGCCTTCTCTTTTCTATGGATGTGTCATGGTCTCTTCCATGGGCTCCTTGTCCGCGTCATCACTAGGCAGTTCGGTTGTAGCGTCGATGACCGCATCAAACACTCAGCCGCAATATAACGAGACGTATTCCACCCAAAACTTCTATCCCAGTCTAATTGCACCTAAACTGAAATAAAAAGGTTCCAATACACCTACACAATTTTAAAAAGGTTTGTAAACACATAGCGCATTTAAAGCGTTTGAATCCGTGAATTTAGCAATTTAAATTCCGGTTTACTAAAACAAAACTCGGTTTGATTCTTGTCCTATACCCGATTATTCCTAACTGACCAATACTAAAAACTAAAAAACCTAAATCCTGACATACCCAAATCGAGAAAGAAGAAGAACAAACAAACAAAATTAAAAAAACCCTCCTTCCCGACAGAGAAGAAGACGACCAAGAATACCTCGACGGTTATTCTGTTCTCTCTCTCGATTTTGGTTTTAGTGGCTTTTGGTTTTTTTATTTTGTTCTTCTTCTTTATCGATTTGGGTGTCGGGATTAAGGGTTTTTTTGTGTTTTTAGTGGTGGTCGGTTAAGAATTATCAGGTATAGGGCAAGAATCAAAACCGAGTTTAGTTTTAGTTAACCGGATCTTAAAACGCTAAATTCACGGATTCAAACGCTTTAAACGTGTTGTGTGTTTATAAACCTTTTTAAAATTGTGTAGGTGTATAGGAACCTTTTTATTTCATTTTATGTGCAATTATATCGAGGTAGAGTTTTTTATTGGGAATACGTTTGGTTATTTTGCGATTGGGTGGTTGTGGACTGTTTTCTCTATGTTTTAGAATGTTTATGAGATGTACATTGTATTATTTTTTTTTTGTGTTTTGAAATAATTTGACATAAAAGTTTAGAAGAATATAAGTGGAATTAAAAACTTATGTATATTGTAAGTTCACATGATATTAACCATTCTTCATATTATTATTTTTCTCACTCGATGTACGGAATAAGGATTCATGCAACTGTTGAAGAAAAATTGGTTAACAAATTACGGACTGAACTCAAAGAATGTGAAGCAGTGATAATCGACACGTGGCAGCTGATTAACAATGGTCTTGTGTATAAGACTAGTCCTTTCTCTTTGAAAATTGGTTTATATCATAAAACACTTGTCACGCCAAGTGATTATATCCCAAACAAAATTCCAGAAATATATTTTGCAGATTTTGGTAAAATTTTGTCTAGCAATATACAATGGAAAATTTTGACTGGTGAAGTTTCATTTGTAAATAATATAAGTGGATCTCATATATATATTTTTTTTTTTATCACCAGTAGATCTCATATCTAAGAGTTTTGATCTCTAAGGAAAAAATAATAAGTCATGTTTCATTGTTCATATGTTATGGGTCACATCTTCAATTTTTGGCGCTTAAAATTATTTTGATAAGGGGGAAGATTAATACAAAATTTGATGTTGAGCTACGCGATGTAATGTGAGATAAGTTTTATAAAATTTGGATCTTTAGTATATATACTTAATGATTTTGGATAACGATTTTTTCAACTCTATAATATATATATATGTAGTGATATATGTTTGGTTTGTGTTCTCTGGAGAAAATGTGCCGATTAAGTTTAAAGTTACATTACTTAAGCAATATAATCTGTCCCCGATTGTGTGTGCTTGTACGTTCTGTTTAGATTAAAAAATTTAGAAATATATATTTCTAGCTCAATAAAGGTAATTGTATATATTTTCATAATGATAATTTATTTATTTAATTTTAGATAATTGTAGCATTTTTAACTTCTTTAGCTCAATAAAGGTTCTGCTATATCCACAGTTTCAGTACACAAAATAATTCAGATCAAATAAAAACGAAGTGTTTAGTTTAATGTTAATATTTTGGAGTTTTTGTTTATGGTTTTATTTGTCTTAATAGTTATAATATAAAAAAACGATGGTGTTCCACTTGTGAACTGCAAAAATAATGAAACATTTAACGTATCATCTGTTTCTCTGTATGATGAGTTCTCTGTGAGAAAGGTTAGGAAAACCATTGAGGAGATAGTTATGGTTTATGGTTTCTCTGTGACTTAGTAGAGTTTCTGATATATTAGTAGAGTTTATGGTTCTCGATGATGTCTAGGAACTATCCCATCCCAGAATGATGTCTTTCACTGTGGTGACTATTGGAACTATTGAATCTATTAAGGATACATATCGGTGATCAGTCGCGGAGGTAGAGAGGTGGGAATGGGGTCACTTTTGTTGTATATATTAAAATTTGAGAATAAGTCAGAGAAAATGCTTAAAATTTCTTAGGTTTACCCTGATAACTTATGTTCGAATCTCTTTTTTTTTTCTCTTTATATAATATATTAACCCTATTAAAAATTTATTCTAGATCCGCCACTGTGATGCAATCTTTCATGAAAAGCATGTAACAAGAAGATGTAACCCTGGTTTACAAAAAAAAAAAAAAGATGTAACTCTATCCAGAAAAAGATACATTTGATGGTCCATCTTGGTATGATTGTGAACAGTGGAAAGCAGGTTATTGATGTTATAACTAGGTAAGCGAATAAATATTTCATATATATTAAAAAACATTTTTTGAAAAGAGAAAATTACCTCAAACAATCTATATGTTTCTTGATATTACTAGACCAACCTCATATTAGATTATAGATTATGAGATGTGGTAAAAAGACATAAAACAAGTTCCTTCCTTTTAAACTACAGAAATGCCATAATATATATATTTTTTTTCTTTTAACAACAAAAAACTAATGACGACGACCCCGACACGCAGAGGACGCTGTCGCGACGAAGAAGACGATGACCATGAAAGATGTTTCAAGGGAAAGATTGAAGAGGAAGAAGATGATGTTGAACCTTTGCCTTCGTTGTCGTGACATTAGTTGATAATATCGATACGGTAGACTTTAGGAGATACAAAGACGGTAGACATTTAGGAGATACAGAGACGGTAGACATTTAGGAGATATCGAGACGGTAGACTTTAGCAGATATCATGACGGTAGACTTTGGGAGATAACATAACAGTAGACTTAGAATATATAGTTACGGTAGAGTTTAGGTGACATTTGGAAGGAAAAACGATTAAAAACCGTTCAATTTTCCTGGTTAGGTTACTAAGGTTTTAATAAAGTCACGATAGAGTTTAATAAAGAAATGGTAGAGTTTTAATAGCGACTCGATAGATTTGAATCATGGTAGACCTAATAATAAAATATTTACAGAAGGGGTGCCTCTGATTTTGGGGGTAAATAATAACATATCTTCGTCTTCTCAAATATCGATTCTTCTGAAACTTCTCGACAGAAGGTTCTCGATTCTTCATAAACTTCTCGACAAGACGGTTCTCGATTCTTCTAAAACTTCTCGACTCCGGCATACGACTCTCGTTCTTCTGAAACTTCGTCTTCACCAGCATACGAGTCTCGATTCTTCCGAAACTTCTCGACTCTCCATTCTCGACTTTTGCAGTCTCTCTCCCAATCCAAAC
>JAMKOQ010000357.1:0-32032 GCA_026770425.1 Boechera divaricarpa | reverse complement strand
CAATAGCTATATGTGTGTTTATATCTACACAAATATATATAAATTATATGTACAAATAAGTTAATGGGGTATTTTTCACCAATCATAGAGACCACCAAGTTGAGGTTGATCAATAATATGAAAGTGATACATGCTCGAAATAGATAATGAGATGATAACTATATATCCCTCAGCTTTAGTTGCTTATCGTTAGTCAATCTATATGCATATACCGTTAACAAAAAAAATCTATAAGCATATACGAGCTGGGGTCCCAAAAAGGTTTAAGAATCCTTTTATTTTCTTTTTCTTTTCTTTTTTTTTTTAGTTTATTTTGTGAAATTTAGTGAAATATTCATTTTGTCTCATAGCTAGCAAGACTCCACCTGTTAGTCAAAATCTATATAGTAAGTCCAAAAATTATATTTATATAGTAGCTAGGCCATTTATATATAGTATATCTGGTTTAATTAGTTCTTCATTATCAAGTCAAGTGTTGTAAAACCTTGATGAGACCAATTAAGGATTCATTCTTGTTCATGAGCCAAAGACATGTATATAGGTTTACATACATATATTCCACAGCACCATTTAAAAAGCAAGGGTAGTAAGAGATTACTTTTAGTCATCTTGGTATTGTAATTTCGCAAACTTTGGTTTGATAGTTAATTTGGATAAAGAACCAGTAGAATTTTGGGTCTTTTGTAAATACTTCTCTTTGAGTTCAAGACTAGTTATTGAAAATTACTTTCCTCCCCATACGTAATATTGAAAAATCTTGATTTTGATCTTTCAATTTAAGTTAAAAAAGATCGTTTACAGCCCACAACTGCACACTTCCGAATTTGAACTCGGATTATAATTTGGTACTGTTATAAAGTTATATACTACAAGAATACGATCAATTTTAAAATATTTAGGTGTCTTAAAAATACGTACGTTTATTTATATATATGCCGATATACATCATGATAAGTATTTGAAAAAGAAAAAAAAAATTGGTATTGAATTTGGAAGTATGTATCAGCTTTTGTGAAGCAGAAGCAAAATGAAAACGGCTGATATCGAAAGCTTTAACCTTGTGTTTTCTTTTCTTTGTTTAAAATAGTGGGGTCTAAAAATGATAGATAAATTTAAAGTCCGCGATATATATATAAATAGATAATTTTGTTTCTTTTGGGAAAAACGTATTTTACGGAGAAACACAACGTTAAAGGAAATGCATTAAAAAAGAAATAAAACCCTAATTTTTCACTTCAAAAAATGTTCCCGGTTGTTAAAGGAAGGGCCTTTTGCTTTGTCCATATAAATATATGGGGAGAGTACTACAACATCACCTTCATATGCTATAACACACCAAATCTCATCTCTTCTACACTCACTTCCACTCTCCTTTTCGTTTCCAATTAAAATCCTCAGGTAATCATAACAAATACTATAGGTCACATTTGTAAAATATATATGCTTTTAGTTTTGTGTAATTATATACTTACTTTTTTTTCAATGGGGCCGTACGTAGAAGAAGATGAATAGGCCGGGAGATTGGAACTGCAGATCATGTAGCCACCTCAACTTCCAGAGGAGGGATTCATGCCAACGTTGCAGAGAGCCCAGACTGGGCGGCATCAGTACCGACTTACTCAGCGGTTTAGGTAGCCGCCCAGCCAGTAACTCCTCCGGTTTCAACACCGGGCCCGACGTGAGACCGGGTGATTGGTACTGCAACCTTGGGAATTGTGGGACGCACAATTTTGCCAACAGGTCTAGTTGTTTCAAGTGTGGTGCCGCCAAAGATGAGTTTTCAAGCTCAACTGCCGCTGCAACAACCGGGTTTATAGACATGAACGTTGGTCCAAGACGTGGCCTTTTTGGTTTTGGCAGCAGCAGTAGTGGTGGTGGCGGCACAGGCCGTTCTCCTTGGAAATCTGGAGATTGGATTTGCCCAAGGTACTTCTTTTTGTTTATGTGTGTGGGTGCTATTTTTTGGAATAACATGTTATTCATGTGTATGGTTCATGAAATATACATGGGTTTTCTTCATCACGTAATATCTATAACTCATGCATGCTGGTTAAAAACTTAAAACCAGAAAAGAAACAAAAGAACTCATGCATGCTGGCTTACGTACGTAAGCTAAAACGACCGTTTATATAATATATATGTGTGGTATATGTAGAAGCATATTGTAGAAATTGATTTGGTTTGTATATATAGGTCAGGCTGCAACGAACATAACTTCGCAAGCAGGTCAGAGTGTTTCAGGTGTAACGCACCAAAGGAACCTGCCACCGAACCACCCTATTAGTCCTACCCTTTTTCATCATCTTCAAGTAAATTAATTTCATTTTGCAACAATAGTTCTAAATTTCTAATCACAAGTCTATATATATATATTTGGACTATACGAGTTCTTAACATTTACTACTCTATTATATAATTGTTTTATGCTAGTGTTGATATATAGACTAACAACAGTACTTTAACATATCTTTTTTTTTTTTTGGATTCATCAGAAAGCAGTAAAGGAGAGAAAACTGATGAAGAATTGGAGCAAGATACCGACCCTTTATGTCGTGATGATTTGTTTTTTGCTTTCCTTAGATTTGACTCCTCTCATATCTTGTAGCACCCTTGTCTGGTTATTTTAGAATGTAAGCAATTCGAAAATTTTCGGAAGCGTTTTGTTCTGATGTCGATCAGTTTCCTAGCTAGTACGGACGTTTGTTTTAATCTATTCTTACTTTTGTTAAACTTGCTGCATTCTGATTCTACAATCACGATTCTCTCTAAGTTTGAAGCACTTGATCAACTAGACACTGAGAACTGATGTTTCTGTGGCCGAAAATCCAAATTAAGTGCATGCAAATCTTATTACGCAATTATTTTTATCATCTAAATTTTAGTAGGAATGGAGTTTTAAGTTAAACCAAACAGAATCTCTAGTAAGTGTTTGAAATGGATAGATACATGGACCACAACGAAACCTTTTGTTCAATCCAATGCCTCAAAAAAAAAGGCGTGAATAATAATCAAACTTTAAAATTTCAAAGGTAGATCAAGATTAAGCATCCATAATAGTTATGTACTCCTATTATGATGTGGCTTGAGGATAATGAGTTTACCACCAATCGAAAGAAAAATTCTCCGACTTCCCTTCTAAAATGAGAATAGCTATTATCAGAAAAATATTATTTATGTTATCCCTAATTATTTGAATGAAAAGCCGACCACTTAAAATTTAATTTATAGTTCATTCCGTATCTTTTAAATAGTATAAGCATGTCATGATAGAAAATGAAAAGATATAGATGTACCACCATTAAACGTGAAAGAACAAATATGATGAACCGCATTTGGTACACTTCATTTTTTTGTGTATACAAGGGTTCAATTTTTTTTTGTTTTTCATGAAAAACCAAAATGTGCCAGTTAATTTGACTAACTGATAAAATTCTATTTTCAAAAATATGTATTTATTTCGGTTATTCAAAGTGCGAAAAAAAAAAAAGAATTTGTACTGCAATTTTCATGTTTACCATTCAACTTTTATCCTAGTTATTTTACACCACTTGTTATGTCCGTTTCGCACTAACTACATTTACGCCGCTTGATATGTTCGATCTATTTTCCTTTTATTGCTCGTTCCACTATCATGATTTGGACTCTAAACTAGTATAAGCAAGCGTACGTACGTACGTGTCCTCATACACGTTGCATTTTGCATAGGATTCCCTATTGATCAGTGAACTCATAGAGGTGTAGTTAAGATTATCATCAACGGGTCAAAAAAAGAAGACAACCAGTCTTTAATGTCTGCTACTATAATCCATTGCTTAGCTTTTATTTTTTCATTAAAGGGTTGCACTAATTGGCTTTTACTAAAGAATCTTTCGTTTTTTTTTCCCCACTTTTAAGTTCGTTCATTCATCATTTTATTCTTCTTTGGTTTTAGTGAAGTGAAAGTACGTCTTAGGTATTATCATGCATCATGGTGAACGTTCTTTCCACTTTGAATTTCAAAACCATCAATTATTAGATTCGATTTAGATGAATAGTATTTTATCGCCATTCACTATGCATTAATAATAAATTACGTTTGTGAATTGTTAGACGATAACATACAATACCAGCTTATCAATATAGTATTACATAATTCCTAAATCATATCGTTAAACACAATTTTATTATAACTAACATATGTCATATATGTTCATATATATAACTTAGCTAAATACACAGTTTCATAATTACTGAAAAATCCCTAATTGCAATCATTATATTGCAAATTGCTGTCAAACTAATTAAGTCATTGCTTAAAATTTAGTGTTGGCGGAGAATAATATATTACACTTGTATTTACAAGGTCAGGATAGATATGCAAATCCATGTTAATTAAAACAAATAGGATAGTAAATAAGTAATATAATCTAAACTCTTATATATAGACATAGTGTTTCTTTTAATGAGCAAATGAGAGAGACCCGTCGATGACCAATCTAAGTAAAGTGCACATCACTTGTTAAATAAACAAAAAATCTTACTGTTAAAGTCAATTTTTATAACAAATGCAGTAGCAAAGATAACTTTTTATCCATTTCAAAACACTCTTATAAAACAATAATAAATTCTTAAATTTTGGGAAAATTGCAGTAACTTTTTAAAAAGTTTAAAAATTTCTCTTTAACTCACGACATAAAAAAAGCAAACCATGTTCATCTTTCTAAGGCCTTTTTTTCTCAGCCCTTCTTTCTTTTGTTTTTGTTTTGTCGCAACCTTCCACATTCTTCCTAATAATTTCTATCTTTATGCAAAGCACGCAATTGACATGGATGGAACATGTATTTGTCAATAAATTTGATGAAAAACTCATTTTTCTTTGAAGGGTATGGGTAGTATAATTCTACCAGAAAAAATGATCACCTCCACACGAGTTCTTTATTTTTTTGTCACCAAAATACAATATGGATTTGAATATGGATAATGACACATCAACTACTAGCTTAAATTACCAACCTCCACATAAGTTTGTTATCGAACTACTGTTTAAGATTTCTAGATCTTAATTAATACTCGAACTTAAAATTCATATATCCCCTATATATTATTTGGAAACTATATTTATAACTAAACATTAAAAAGTGTTAATATTTACATCACATTATCATTACTTCAGAGAACAAATTTTATTTTCTCACTAAAGATATTTTAGTCATTAATTATTATGTGATCATTTAATTAATTAATTATAATTTTCGTTTTAATTAATTAATTTATTTTAAATTTTTTGAAAAGTAGTTAATATGAAGATTTTGTTGATTTAATTAGATATACTAATTAAATTAAATTAAATGTTGATTTAATTTTCTAAAAATAAGAGATTTTATTTAGATTGCGATTTTTTAGAAAATTTTAAGTAAGAATTTCGGTAGATTGTAACTTTTTTTTTTTTACTTCTTTATAGATTATAATTTTCGTTTTAATTAATTAATTTATTTTAAATTTTTTTGAAAATTAGTTAAAATAGATTTTGTGAAGATTTTGTTGATTTAATTAAACACACTAATTAAATTAAATTAAATGTTGATTTAATTTTTCAAAAACAAGAAATTTGATGTAGATTGCGATTTTTTTATAATGTTAATGTTAATGTTAGTTTCTCTTTATAATATCGAATCTATTAATAGATTTTTTAGTAGATTTTAAAATGTTCATTCATATCTGACTTAGTTTAACATGGTGTAAAATTTATTTTAACAATGTAACATTGTAAATTAATTTTCAAATCTATTTAAATTGTAAAATTTGGTAATTAAAACAGAACAAAATATAATTAAATTTCAAATAAAAAATATCCAGAAATTTTCTGTTGGGAACAATATATCGCAATATCCAATATCGCTAATAGACATACTATCTTTGAACGTAAAAATATATATTCTACGAAATCAATCTTAGAATATCATGGGTTAATATTTCCAAAAAATCTTAATTAATATCTTAGAATGTCGCAATCTTCCAAAACTTTACTTTTTTCGGTTAAATCAAAGAAAATATCCTAATTTTATATATAATTTTCCCAACAGAAAATTTCCAATATCGTCGAATATAAAAGATTGGTTTTATATTTCTGATTACAAAATGTTTACGCGGATATTACAAAGATTCGATATTATAAAAACTGATATTATAATTTTCGTAAAGTTTTGGAAGAATTACAATTTTCTAATATCCTGATTTTATAAATTTTGGATATTTTTCTATAAATACAATTTGTCTGTCCTATAACACGGGATATATTTTAGTTTTATATATAAAAGGATTGAATCATTATCAAATACTACATTTTCTTATATAAAAGGAAAAATCATCTATGATTCAATAGATAAAAGAAGAAAAAAAATCTAAAGGAGGGACAAGATAGATTACATATTAATGTTACTTTGAATGCATATAAATCATTAAAAATAAAATGTTAAGAGAATAACATTAAAAATTAACTAATTCATGGTGGTTCGATGATCAAAAATTCATTTTAGGATTGCATAGCCAGAATTTAAAGTCTCTCAAAGCGATTTGAAGTAACAAAAAAATCCGGTTTTTTACATGTCTCGAAGATTAGTTTGAATTTCGATATAAGATTTATGTTATATATATTTTTTAAAATAACCATAAGATTTAAGGAAATATAAATCGGATTAAAATAATCGACCTCATATTTTAGTAAAAGTCTTTATATTTTATTTAACAATAAATTACCAAAAAAAAAATGCGTAAACAAGATTTGGCGACCAAATAGGTTTGATAACCTAACAAAAAAAGGCCTTTTTAGTTCTTATTTCTTCGGCCCATTAATGATCCAAAGGCGATTACCAAGCTCTTCGCTTCCAACTTCATCTCCTCTCTCACAGCTCTCACTTGTCATCTAAAGCTTCCCTTGATCTCTTCCCCCAAATCGCTTCACTTCTTTTCACGATACATATTCTCTTGCATTACAAGTTTGATTTCCTGAAGAGATCATACCTGTGGATGAATTGAAGAGATCATACCTGTGGATGAATTGAAGATCATACAAGTTCGTCAAGTTTATTCTTTCTTAAGAATTGCATACCAACTGTTTGATGAAATTCCTAAAGGAGAATTTGATGTCTGACTATTAGCTCGTTGCTATTTCACTGAGCTGCTTTTTCAAATGTGGGTTAATGGGCATCATCATATAAGAAGTCATCTAAACTCTGTAATCTGTTTCAGGGCAAATCCGAGTCGCTTCTTCCGTTCAATCCAGGTTTTGTATCATTCTTCAGTTGATGATTCCTATAAAGATCCATTGCCTTGTGAATGGTACGAAGCGAAACTCCCAGTTCTGAAAAAACTGAACCGTGCATTGAGAGACGTTGATTTAGTCGATGGGAAGCTCGAGGACATCAATGGTGTCATTATCTATGATGATTGTATCAGAAAGAAAATGCACGCATTCAAGTCTCTGGCTAGAATCTTCATTGGTTCTGCTTCAATTCAGAAGAAGCTCAGAGAACAAGGACGATTCAAGTTCCCATTTTTTGGGACTGAAAGTGAAAGAGAGCCATTGGTGGTGAATTCATTGACTAAAGTTAGCAACTTTCTTAACATCTCGGCGCAACAACGGAAGCTAGTGAGATGCACCGTGTGTTCACAGATCACACAGTATCGTATATGGAGAGGTGCTCTTGAAGATATACTGAATACTCTCAAAGAAGAAGTTGATTGGTTAGTTGAACATAGCGAGATGAGTCAAGGTAGAAAATTGGGTCAGCAAGTAATATTGTCATGCCTCAGATTCTTATCTGAATCATCGGTTTCATTTGAAGCAGAAAACTCAACTTCATGGATGCGACCTGTGCCAGCTAGATACGCAAAAGCAAATGCTTCTGCGAAATGGGAAGATGTTCTTGACATGGTGAATGATATGAGAAGATATCTCGAACATGATGAAGAAATTACAGTACTTTACCATTTGGAAAAGCTTGTATCGATGAAAGAAGGGCTTTTACAGATCAAAGATGTGTGTTTGGACAACACTATTGGATTCAGAGAGGTTAGACATCAAGAGCACCTTGTGCACAGAAAGCTCTCAAAGACGTTGGGCAATCCTTCGCCGTGTTTGTTCGCTCTCCTCATGTATTTCCTCTACGGACGTGTGCGTGACATCGAAGTTGATCTCTGTGGAGGGTTTTACAAGGAGAAGAGTGAGTTCTTGTGCTTAAGCATGGGGAGGATCTTGACTTCAACTGATGAGAAAATGTTGGAGAGAGGGATGAAGCAGTTAGATAGGGCACTAGGGCTCTTTGGGTTTGTGTGGGAAACAGCAGGAATGAAAGAGACTCTAAACCTGCAAGGCCATTTGTGGTGCCTTGGAGCTGAAGAAAGGTCCATCGCATATCGTGGGAAAACGTTCTTCGTGCATAACCTTAGTCTATGAATTTTTGGGAGGAACAAACAACAACCTGTACATTTGTTTCTTTTGGCTATATAAACTTTGCTCTGTGTTCCCATAAACTTTTTGTTGTTTGTTGTTGCTGTGTGATCTTAGTTTGGATCCATAGAGCCATTGTCGAAAGAAAAAGGATACATAAACTTAATTGATTGATACAAGAGTTTGATAAAAATCTGCAGCATGGTTTCATTGCTTTAAAAGGAAGCAAGAGATTTAGCATTAAAACCCACACAGCTAACAACATCATAAGTTATATAATATTACAACGATCAACCCCGATGAAAAGTTCCAAAGACCATAGCTTTAGCAACAGCCACTCAATCATCTTCCTCTTCCGATGTTGCTGCTTCATTTTCTTTGGATAAACTGTCCCCGAATTGGTTTAAGCGCTATTTAGCAGGCAATGGAGGTTGCTCGAGGAGTTACCAGAACAGCCGTCTTTCCTGTTATCGGCTTCATACTTGCTGCATTCTCTAGCCTTGCCCATACTTCTTTCCTCTTTTCCGCTGCAGAACATTGCTTTGCTTCGTCCTCCTGAAAGCGGGCGTGGCAAGACATGAACAGAGCCTCGTCCATTTCACAGAACATTTTTCTTACGTTTAAGGTTAAGTTTAGTACGGATTGGTTCCAGTGGTTTTGAGCATTCTTTTCTAAGGCAGTGAACATGATTGGTAAGATGGCTTGCCGGTTATGTCCAATCAAGTTCACAATTTGATCGTTGTTCCACAAGAATAGAGCTCTTTCAGAAACCTGAAACAGAAGAAGCCCAATTGGTTTCAACTTTACAAGCTTGTATTATGCTCTTGCAAATCAAATCATACAGGAGAACTATGAATTAATATCTAACTTTAATTCAAAATGAAGGTCGAGGAACCAATTCTGTAAAAGCATTCTGCATTTCCGAAAACTTGTTAGTGAAATAAAATGTCTCTTAAGAAATAAGAACGTACCTGAAATTGGGAACTGGTTACACAACAAGCAATCCGCAAGAACAGAGGGACCATGATCTTTTGGAATTCCATCACACTCATTGCTTCTAAAATCTCTTCGACCTCCCCAAGAAACATCACTTCCTTCTGGCTGTTTGTGATAGGCCAGAACTTCAATAAACCCTTTATCACAACACTACCCAGTTTGGGTTCCTTATCTATGAACTGAGTGATGCAGTAAGATAGCTGCTGGAAGTAGTTTCCAACAGATTTAGGCTTGTGCAGTGGAATCAACACTCTCCACAAGAAGATCTTATGCTCCTCTTTCAAAGGCAAAGCAAATCCGCTCACTATACTCCCGAAAATCTCCAAAAGCTCTGCGATACCGCTATGCTTCTCTGTCTCAAACACAAACCGGTAGAATATATTGCTCATGGACTTGCGGACAAACGGCCTATGAACCATGAATTTACCATACACCCGATGCAGAATCGTCTTCAAACACTCCCGTTCTCTAGGATCCTCCGAATCAAACAAGTCGAGCAACCTCACAATGAAAGCATGATCTAGATACTTCTTTGCCAATTTAGCATCAAGACACGGAGATGTGATAAACTTCAGCAGTAAATCATAGACGATTTGCAAATGCGGCCAAGCAGGGTCGAACATCGGCTCATCATCATCGTTTTCACCACCACCGCCACTAGACCGGTAATTCGGAGGAAAGACCCTAAACAGATTAACAGCACACATTCTGCACATTGCAAGAATAGCTGGCTCAGTGAATTTAATAGACCCTGAAGCTACAAAATCCAAAAGCTCCAACAATGTCTGCCTTTTCACATCTTTCTCGATCGAGTTTTTACCCGGGTCGGAGAAATCGAATGTCACACAGCATAAACTAACTTTACTCACAAAGAGATTCAATTTCTCCGAGTTTGGTACATCCTTGAACGGTACCAAAGGCTCAATCCCAGCAACCACACTCGCTGGGAACACAGCAGATGACATACGCTTCCCTGAGTTAGATCGAACCGGACCCGAACCACCACTAGTTCCGGATCTCTGAACCGGAGACGGAATCTGACCCGAACTCGATCGATTCAGCTCTCCAGAGTCAGATTTTGAAGACTTCCGAGGAAGTTTACTCAGAAACTGCTTAAACATATCTTTCCCAAATTTCAAAACTTCACAAATTGGGAACCAAACAAGGACAAAGCAAAGCTCAAATCCACATATCGTTCAAAATAAAAGAGCCCTAAATTCTCCGTCACGAACACGGATCTGACATAAAAGAGAGAAACGTGTAATGTGGTTTTAGATCCGAAGAAGCAAAAAGTTTGACACTTTAATAACACCCAATACTTGGAAAACCCTAATCATTACCTGCTTTCTCCTTCAAAATCTTAATCTCATGATTCCAGTATCCCACGAACAAAACATTCCTAGAGATAGAGAGAGAGAAAGAAAAACAAAAAAAAAACTGAATCTGGAAGCGAAAGAACAAAACAGAGTTTGATTTGAGAAACTTATGATTCGTTTCGTTAAGGTGTCTTCTTCATTGTCTTCTTTTTTTTTTCTCTCGATTGCTGAGAAAAAAATGATAATAATTTTCTCGGCAATTTGCAGGAAAATTTTACTTTCCTAATTTAAAATTTGTTCCTTTTTCTTCGAAAAGACAGCGTCTTTGTTTCCGTTTTTCTGATAATATTAAAAAATAAAAAATTGGGAATTTAAAAAACATCTCGCATGCAAATTATTAGCGTCCGTTTGATGAGATGCCTGACACGTAAATCCAACCGTTGGATTTATCTGAGATGGGATCCTAAGTAATACTGTGTTCGCTAAGGCCCATTTTATTTTTAGAGATTCTAAATGGGCCTATTATTAAAGCCCATATCTCTAGAAGAAACTGATTTTTTTTTTTTGTTATTTTGGTCGGTCACCGAAACAGCTGAAACAAAACACAAACTCTATCCCCAAATCCAGAAGCTTAGGGTTTTCGTTTCCCTTCGCATCTAATTTGCTCCGGTTGATTTTGCAGAGAACCTATGTTTATCTTGCTGTTAATCAGGTAAATTTTCATGGTCGCCGTGTTTAATTTTTAGCTGGATCCAAGGGTTCGATTCGATTGAGCCTTTTTCATATGTTGAAGTTTCTGGGTCGAGCTTTTTTTTTTCTTCAGCCATAAATTTGTCAATTTCGCTTTTTTATTGGGTTTATGTTAATGCATACTGTTTAGTTTGATTGTTACTGAGTCTCTTATATGGGTTTGGTGATTGTATTGTCTAATTATAATGGCGAATCGGGTTTTGACAATGGATCGTAATATTTTATAGGATTGAATCGAATTGTCTGGAACATAATGATTCAACTTTATTGTGTTCTTGTTTCACTCTATGTGAATGTTTCGAGTTTTAGTCGTTGCTCTCTTTTGAATTTCTTAGTATTCAGTGTAATTATTTTCATGTCTGTTTTTTTCTAAACCCATATTTTACTTTTGCTTGTCTCACAGCTGTTGAAGTGAATGTTGGATACAGCTGTGGTTTATCATGTCCGGTGATATGGGAACAGAGCATATGTCTATCCATCTGGAGACTTTGAAAGCTGATTCAGATACTTTTGGAGAAACGAATTTGATGGAGATAGGAGCAAATGATCCTCCTCCTGTTCAGCATATCTCAGTTTCAGACATGGAACAAGAGCCTGTGGCTTCCACGAGCAGCAACCTGGACTTTCCGAAAGAGGAAACATCTGTCTCTGGTCCTTCGTCATTCCAATTTGAGCCAGAGGCCGTCTCTTTTCAATCCTCTATGTTGGTTGATTCTCAGTCTTTGATGCCTCAGTTGCAACCTCCTGTTGCACATCTGTATTCTGTAGAGAGGTCAGTAGCTGCATGTAGTATTCCAGGGGCAGGGAAGCGCAAATCACCACCAGAGTCTACTCTCAGTGGTCCTGCTTTCGAGAAGTTAGATGCACCAAACAAGCGAGTAGAACCAGTGCATCACAGACCATGGCTAGAACAATTTTATTCAGCAAGTATTCAGCCGGGTCATATGCCATCCGCTACTCTTTCTTCCAAGACGGAACATCCACCAACGCCTGTCAAGAAAGTAAGGCAATCTGCTTCCCAAAAATCTGGGAAGCAAGTGATGAGCAAGAAACAAACAGGCCCGTCACAAGGGTTAACGAAAACACAGAATGATGGAAACGAGTCTTTGAGATCTAAAATGAAGGAATCATTAGCGGCTGCCTTGGCTTTAGTTCACGAGCATGAGGAGTCTCCGAACGAGAAAAAGAATTCAGAAACTGAAGAAGCTACTAATGTTGAAGAAGCTACTAATGTTCCAGTAGCTGAAAGTAATGAGCCTGCCTCAGCCTGTGTTATCGGTGTTCCAGTAGCTGAGAGCATCACACCGGCATCATCCACAAGGGATGAAAGTTCTGGGCTGAACGGCAACAATGGAAGAATCTTGTCGCAAGAGACTTCCAAAGACACAAAGATGAATTATGTTAATCAATCTGATGTACAGAAAACTCAATTTGATGAGGTTTTCCCCTGTGATGATGTTCGTTTTAGTGATAGTATTTTTTCCGGCGATGAACTTTTACAGGGTAATGGCCTCTCATGGGTTTTGGAACCTGTTTCAGATTTTGGGGAGAATGAAAATGGTGGAGAAAAATCGTTCGAGGATCCAGAGCTCTTGGCATCTAAAATTGAGTTGGAACTTTTTAAGCTATTTGGAGGTGTGAACAAAAAGTACAAAGAGAAGGGAAGGTCTCTGTTATTCAATTTGAAGGATAAGAACAATCCTGAGCTAAGAGAAAGTGTCATGTCCGGAAAGATCTCTCCGGAGAGATTGTGTTCAATGACGGCGGAGGAACTTGCTTCTAAGGAGCTTTCTCAGTGGCGACAAGCAAAAGCAGAAGAGATGGCTGAGATGGTTGTCCTGCGGGATGCGGACATTGATGTTAGAAATCTGGTGAGGAAAACGCATAAAGGTGAGTTCCAGGTAGAAATTGATCCCGTTGACAGTGGGACAGTGGATGTCTCTGCTGAGATTACTTCACATAGTAAACCTCGAGCCAAAGCGAAATCCGTGAAATCATCTACCAAATCTACTCTAAAGAAAAATGACTCCAATGATAAGAACATAAAATCCCACCAGGGAACATCATCCGCTATGACTCTACCCTCAACGGAGGAGATTGATCCAATGCAAGGTCTGTCAATGGATGATGAGTTGAAGGATGTGGGATTTCTTCACCCAATTGTATCACTTGACGAGTTCATGGAATCCCTTAACTCAGAACCTCCATTTGGCAGTCCACATGAGAATCCTCCTGCAAAGGAAGAGCATGCATCTGAGAAGAGCGACTCTGAAGATGGGTCACATTCAAAATCACCTTCAAAATCTCCTAAGCAGTCTCCAAAGGAACCCAGTGAGAGTGTCTCTTCTAAAACAGAACTCGAAAAGACTAATGTAACTTCCCCAAGACCGGATGCTGGTGTCAAAGTTGACACTGATGTCTCTAAACCTGAAAATACACTTTTGGTTGATAGCATTAAAGAGGACCGAATATGGGATGGTATACTGCAGCTTAGTAACGCTTCAGTTGTCTCAGTCACTGGAATTTTCAAGAGGCAAGTCTCCTTAATTACTTTTAACTTTTATCTTTTGTGTGCTATTTGGATTGGAACATAGTGAAATCAAACCATGATAGGAATGGGATTAGTACCAAAGATATGAATGAAATTAAGTTTAGACTTAAATAGGAAACAGGTCACAAAAGAGCACATGTACGATTAAATCGCACTCTGATGCTTTTTTAATTTGTTGAACAAAAGATGGAATGAGAAAAGTATCTTACACATAAATGTATGTATCATTGAATTATATATTATCTCTGACTCGATTTGCTCATGCAGTGGTGAAAAAGCAAATACAAGCGAGTGGCCAACACTGGTGGAGGTAAAGGGTAGAGTGAGACTCAGTGCGTTTGGGAAGTTTGTACAAGAGCTTCCGTTGTCTCGAAGCCGTGTGTTAATGGTATTCAAAATTTACTACTTGCATTATCTTTGTAGTAGCATTAGCATAAGCTTTAGATTCTCTCTCTTCTTTGTTACTACTACTAATACAAGCATTAATAGATCCTCAAAATCTCATCTCAATATTGCAAGTCCTTTCTTAATGCAGAGGCACAATTATAAGCTTCCCATTATCTAAAACATGGAACCCAGAAAGCAAAAGCTCACGGTTGATCTACATCTGTGAAACAGGACCGGGACAGTTAAAAGCCCTGATTGACCAGAGAATCAACTGTTGATTGGATTGGATTGAATCTGAAAATTTTGTATAAAATTTATGAAATTTTTGATGCCAAATCGCGTTTAGATGTATTGTCAAGTGACTAGGATATAGAATCATGAAAATGTTACCAAGAATCTCTTACAGAGAGAAAGTAACAAGACCACAAACGCCAGAAAATGGCCCATAAACTACGTTCTGACCATGACCCAAAATAGAATTAGAATCTCTCGAAACATATTTCTTTGTCTTAAGAGGAAAAAAGTTTTTTCTTATATGCATTTTTCGTAATTAGTGTAAATAATTGAGTTGGTACATTAAATTGCAGGTAATGAACGTGGTGTGCAAGGATGGTATCTCTCAGAGCCAACGTGACAGCCTTTTTGAGGTATTAATTCTAAGTCTGGTTATTTTTCTTTTAATTTATATATGTCATATTCCTTCTTCTACTGCGTAACGCATTAATAGTTTTGCTTAAAGTCTTTGCCTTTGTCCTTTTTTTTGGGTTCAGGCTGTTAAGTCTTACGTTGCTGACCAAAGAGTTGGTTACGCAGAGCCAACCTCAGGCGTTGAGCTTTACCTCTGTCCGCCAGGTGGAGAAACCCTGGATTTGCTGAGCAAAATCATCTCCAAGGACCATCTTGATGAGGTCAAGTGTTCAGACGAAATCGGGTTGATCGGCGTTGTTGTGTGGAGGCGTGCAGTTGTCGCGTCTCCTGGCTCACGCCATAAGCCTGGATTCAAACGTCCGCATTCTTCTTCAGGCACTAAGAGGTCTGTGTTGGCTCCAGAAAACAAAAAGTCTAGCAGTGTGAATGTTACGAATCATCCTGTTGTAAAGGTTGCATCCATGGGGAGTCGTGGTTTGGTTGGTACTGATGCTGATGACGATGAAGACGTGCCACCTGGATTTGGCCCCGTAGCTGCAAAAGACGACGATGATCTACCAGAATTTAACTTCAATTCCTCCAGTGGACGGGTTACTTCTTCTCCCCAACCACCGCCCCAATCCCGTTCATTGGATCAAGTAAGGGAGCTCATTCTCAAGTATGGAAATTCAGCAGGTAGTGGTAGTAAACGACCATGGAATGGTCATGATGATGATGATGACGACGACATTCCTGAATGGCAACCACAAGTCTCAGGCCACCAAATTCAATTACCACCACCTCCTGAATTGAGTCCTCAATTTCATAGCAGAACCATGGCCCGACCACCGGCACAACGACCTGGTGCGGGACCACCAGGTGGATGGAGGGCCAATCAAAACGCACCTAGGCCACAACAGTACAGTGCACGTAAGAACAGAGGATTTTGATATTTGTGAATGCGTTTGTGTAATTAGTTTGTTAGGTGTATTGACTTCTCTATAATCGGTTTTTCTTCAGTAGTGTTTAATAGAATTGTAAACCTTTGAATAATGGAGTCTTTAAAGTTTGAAGGGAAACTTTTATTTCAACACAATCAAAGATTTGTACAGATGATTTTCAGATACATCATGAATATGCTACAAATTACAGGAAGAAAGATCTCTCAGTTATTCAACCCGCTAAGACCCGCTTGAGTGCGGATTTCTGCTCTGTTGTCAATCTTGCGGGAAACTGAACATCGAATTTGATCTTGAGATCGCCTTTGTTTCTTGGTTCTTTAGCTATTGGCATGCCTTCTCCAGGAACCACAAGCTCATAACCGGGACTGACGATCTCCGTGACACCAACGGGAAGATTCCGCCCATCGAGTGTGTTGATACTCACAGTTGTTCCTCCTATAGCTTCTGCAAGCGTCACTCTTCGGCTTGTGATGAGATCATTCCCATCTCTTTTGAACAAATCGTGCGGTTTCTCGTCGATTACAAATACCAAATCAGCTGGTAATTGATTCACTTGCTCATTACCTTTGTCGGGAAACTTGATCTTGGTCCCTTTTTTCCATCCCGGTTTCACAACAATCGTCAGAATCTCTGTCTCTTGCACCTGTCTCCTGCACCATCCAAAGAAACACAAATGAACTAACACCATTAATTACTTGAAACTTAAGAAAGAAGCCTCTAAAAAAAATCCAATAAATAGTAAAAGTTTACCCGTTAGCGTCAACAATGGATCTGGAGATCTTCATTTTCCTAGTTGATCCAGAATACAACTCTTCAAGGCTACAAGGCAATTTGCTCTCAACCGGTGGAGGTTTCTTAGGCGCAGTGCCTTCGCTGTAAGTTCTGAATATATTGTTTTCGCTACCGCCAAACATTCCTCCTCCTCCTCCGTCGGATTGAAACCTCATCGACCTTCCTTGACCACCGGCTGATCCAAAACCAAATGGACTACTTCCAAAGAACTCTGCAAATATATCTTCTGCATTTCTCGGGTTAAAACCCCCCGCTCTTCCATTGTTTCCCGTGCTCCCTGGAGGCGGCATATCGCTCAATCCTTCTTCTCCATATTGATCATATACCACTCGCTTCTGCGGATCACTTAGAACCTGAAACATGTCCCACAAAAACAAAACTCATTCTTAGGAGAAACAAAACATAACGATCAAACGAATGAAAACGTGGGACATTTTGATTAGCAATGCAGCAACATTGCCTCAGAAAAATCTGCTTAAAGAGATACATTTTGCTTATAACCCAAGAGAACTCATCCATATAACTCTAAATTATTAGCCAAAGAAATGGATCTAAAGGATCAATGAAATCAAGATTAGTTATAAAAAAAAAAAACAGTTAATTCCTCTGTAAAGACTTGCCTCATAAGCCTCAGAGATCTGTTTGAACTTGGCTTCAGCTTCTGTCTTGGTGTTAGGGTTTTTGTCAGGATGCCATTTCATAGCCAATCTTCTGTAAGATTTCTTTAGATCATCCTCTGTTGCGTTCCTATTCACTTTCAATATGTTGTAATAATCCAAACCCATCTCTTTTAAAAACAATCAACTAATCTTCCTTTTAAAATAAACTCAGAAGAAAGAATCAGACCGTCCAATAATTACCAATGTATGATAGAAAGTTTTTTGTATATCTAAATCTTAAGCATGAGAAAGAAAAAGGTAGTAGAAGCCTTTTTTGTTCGTTCTGTAGAAAGAGGAAAAACAAAAGATCACCGACTTTGGGGGTTATTATTATTTTTATTTTTTCCCTTTCTTTCTATTGAAACAGATTTGATCTTTTATTGCTTCTAAATCATATATGACAGCTTTTGCAGGTCTTTAACACACAGAAATTTACGGAATCTGTTTTCCTTATTTTTCTCCTTTTTGTTAAATTGTTTTTTTCCCCATACAAGGACGTAATTAGATGATTCTAATTATAGTAACCAGAGAGGGACATAGGGCCGCAAAAGTAGCTGTAGATAGATTTTAAGCTATTTACAATTTTGTATTCAAACACATTGGGTTTTGACGGTATATTTAGAATTTTCGATGTAGAATTTGATTTATGGAACTTTTTTACTGTAGTTTTAGTAGAACCAACTTTTCATAATTAATATGTTTTAGAGCTAACTTTTTATAATTTTTTAAAGACCAAAATTTATGTTTTTAGGTTTTTACATTTCTACCGACCGCAAAAAGAGAAACAAAAAAAAAAATTCCATGCTTTGAAAAATATATGTAAAGCGTGATTGTTTTTAATTTAGAATTTGGCATGGTTTACGTGGGGCATTCCATCCAGCCTAAGCATCCGGATAAGACCGACAACTCCTATCCCGAACATACAAGCGCCCGGTCTCTCCTCAAGATCTCAACTCGAAAAGGCTATGGTCGCTAGTTTCAGCATATCCAACTTTAACAGCCAATCAAGTCCTTAGACAAATATATACTATATATATGTAATAAATGTATTTCTATACTATACTGGGGCTTCGAATCTGAAAATTACTGGGGAAAAAAGGATATAACATTAATGATAGTATTAATAACAAATATTTCGGTTGACTAACATAATTAACGGATGTTTCGGTCATAATTAGCATTTAAATAAGGAATGTATCACAGCAACATATCATTGATTCATAATATTACGGTAAGAGATAAGAGATTCATGTTAATATCGAGCAGCAAAATGGCCATAAGAGCAGAGGCTAATTTATAGCTTTTCTCAAACCACAAAAAACAATCCCAATTCTCAAACTGAAATTTTTTAAAACTATACATTGTACTCTCTTTTCCCAGAAACAAAGTGGGAAAAATATAGAAAGAGATCTCCTAAGAATATCATTAAATTCATATCATCATCCATTGCAAGAAACTTGAGAAAAAACTTCACATTTAAGGACGCATCAAATCAGGAGGAGGATACATGGGCTTTGTGGATACCCAAGGATGATGATGCACTTGCTTCATTCTTTAGTTTCGAAGCTGTCGAGGTTGAAGGTTCGGTGATGGTTTCAGGAACATCGCCAATGTCCAGTGTGTCTGGGAGGTACTCCTGAGCTTCAGTACTGTAAATCTGTAGGAAGGGACACCGAAAGTCATTACAATGCTCAAGTTTTGTTAGAGTTGTAAACTTAAAATCAACAAATCTAATGCAGGAAGGCTGTAAGAATGAATTACCTCGAGCTGGTTCAGCATTTCGATAGTTGCATCAAGATCACAACTGTTGGCCAAGTATACATCATTGATAGACTCATGTGAGAGACCAGGGAATGTGACTAAAAGGAACTCAATATCCATGTCCATCTCCAAATCCTCATCCTTCATCTGATGATTGTAAACCATGTCAGAGGCTTTCTTAGGCATCGACATTTGAGGACTCGGAAAACTTCCCATTCCTTGGACTCCATAACCATGAGCTACATGATGAGGTTGGTGTTGCACGTGATGGTATGCGGACGGCTTAGCATCACCCAAAGAACCCTCTCTTTTGGAGAGTGGTACATAGGCTGCAGCGTAAGGATTCAATGTAGATCCTCCTGACTTCATTGCTAAGTGAGATACTGCCCAAAATTCAACAAACGAAAGAAGAGATCAAATCAATTATAGCTTCTGCTGCAAAATCTACACTAGCAATCACATTCCTAACTGTAAAAATCGATTTCCAATCCAAATCAATAAGAAACATGACCTAACCAGCATTAAACCTATGAATTAGATACCTGTAAATCAAAACTGATGCCACAAACTACATATATAAACTCGCTGATAATACAATCAGCTAATATTGTTCTTCATGACGCCTTAGATACAGATCAAAAACAAACTACGCACCATAAACAGAATACGAACACCGAAACCCTAAGGCATCGATTCTACCGATTCTAAGGCTTCACACACATGATTGAATCAGGAATCTAATGGAGTTATGTAAAAAGGAACAAACGAAACGAAGAGATACTAATTAAGCCTCTACTTCATGATCAATCAAATCAAACACGATTCGCCCTATCAAATCAACATAGATCGAAGAAATCAAAAGACTAAAGAAACAGAAACAAATCAATTCGAATATGATCGAAAGAAACGGATTCCAAAAAGCGAAACACAAACACGGCGAAATCATTGCGATCACGTCAACGATCGCCGTAGACCTAAAGAGAAAATCAAGCTTACCAGAAGAAAAAATCCAAAAGCGTTGAAGAAGAAGACGATCTTTGAAATTTGCAGAGAGAGAGAGATCTAAGAAACGCCTAAAAAAGTGGGGAGAAGAAAGAAAAGAAAACGACTCTTTCTCTCAATCAATAATGGACTTTTATATGCACAAAGAAGAAGAATCGTTTACTTGAAGGTCGCATCATTGTGGGGTCTGTTTGGAGACGTAATTATCTTTATCCTTGACCTGGTTTATTATGTGTCCCTTTATTCGTTTTTATTTATAAAAAAAAAATCTTTGATATTTTACTCGGTATGCTGACGTGTCTATTATAAATTAGTTACCTTCTTCGTTCTTATGTGTCATAATCAGTCATATTGTCAGAATCAAAAAGGATTTTGTTTTTATTACAAAACCCCTCATAGTAGTTTTGTTTTGCAATTTTGTCCTCTACTTTTAAACAAAGTGCATTGACAACCCAAACCAACGGAAAAAAACACAATGTAGTCATTTAAAAAAACACAAATCTGTTATTAGTAGGGGTTGAGAAATTTATATACTTTTGCTTCCAAAATCTCGTTTTATAAGAGAATGCAAATTCATTTAAGATAAATTTTTGAAAACTAGATGAAACTGAAATAAAAGTGAGATTTTTTATGTTTTACTAATCATGATTACATAATATTTTGACTAAAAAATATCATCAGTGTTTAGATGAATTACTTAACGTTATGTAGGATGACTCGAAAAATGTTTAGATAAAGCACACAACATGTTTTTTTTGGCCCATTAACAAACATATGATTTAGCACAAACGAACCACTTAAAAGTTTAAGTCTTAGTTTTATCTTTTGATATTGAATCTGTCTTATAAGTGTTTTTTTTTTCTCTTTTTCTTTCTAATGTTGATTGCTTGTTGTGTAATGCTATATTATGTTATGGTGGACTCACTCTTTTGTAAGTTATGATCCTCCGATTTGGTTAAGTAGACATTTTGTAAGTTAACTTAATGTTGATGTTGACAAAAATGTCGTATTTAGTACACTTAGTAATAAACAAACCCCCTAAGTTTCACCCCTAAAAACTAGCATCATCACATACTGTTCTACTTCTATCAGTATATTTTTAACTTTGCTTTTGTTTTTCTTAGTTTCCTCATAAGCTAAACTAGTGGGACAATTTTCTTTCACATTTGCCAAGTCAATTCCAAATAAAACAAACTAAATCTTAATTTGCAAAAATAGGTTGTTTTTTCTTTGTCCCTAAAACTAAACGTGTTTTTAGACATTTTGTCACTGTAATAAAATAAAGAGAAAACAATACAGTTTTTAGACATTCTCGGTCAAACCCAATGCTGTAATGGAAAAACAATTTAACATAATCTACTAATTACAAGGTCTAAAAATAGCAATACATATAATGTTTTTACTCCATTTCACATCTAATAATAATAAGAATCACTACCTTTCACTGGTAATCTCTCTCTCTTTACAGATTCAAATCTCAACTAAAACCAAAAAAAAAAAAGAAGAAGAAGAAGAAGAGTGATTAACAAAACACAAAACTCCATTAGAGTGTGATGAGGATTCATCAACCGACCTTATTATCATTCACCACCGTCGTCTTACTCCACATCTCCGCCGCCGTTCCCGGTGGATCCCGGCAACTTCTGTACACCCGAGACAACCCTATAACCATACCACCATACCTCATCTTCGAAAACGTACGGCTCGAAAGAGCTTACGTGGCGTTACAAGCGTGGAAACGTGCCATGATCTCTGACCCGTGGAATCTAACGGCTAACTGGTTCGGATCACGTGTGTGTGACTACAACGGAGTGGTATGCTCCTCATCTCTCGACGACCCTTTGATTAAAACTGTCTCCGGCGTCGATCTAAACCATGGAGATATCGCTGGTCACCTCCCTGAAGAGCTTGGCCTCTTAACCGACATTGCTCTGTTTCACGTTAACTCGAACCGGTTCTGTGGGACTCTCCCGGTCGGGTTTTCGCAGTTGAGTCTTCTTTTCGAACTCGATCTTAGCAATAACCGGTTCGCTGGTAAATTTCCGGAAGTTGTAATCGGTTTACCGAAATTAAAGTATCTAGATCTCCGGTACAACGAGTTTGAAGGTGAATTACCAAAATCTCTGTTTGATAAAGATCTAGACGCTCTGTTCCTGAATAGGAACCGGTTCGTTAGTAAAATCCCGGTTAACATGGGGAATTCTCCGGTATCGGTTATAGTTCTGGCGTCAAACCGGTTTGAAGGATGTATACCGACGAGTGTCAGTAAAATGGGTAAGACTCTGAACGAGATCATTCTTATGGATAACGGTTTACAGTCGTGTCTACCTAATGACATGGGATTGCTTCAGAACGTCACCGTTTTGGATATTAGTTACAACAGTTTGGTCGGAGAGTTGCCTAAGTCGATGGGGACAATGGAGAATCTTGAGGTGTTGAACGTTGATCGTAACATGCTCTCCGGTGTAATACCGGAGGAGCTATGTTCGCTTGAGAAGCTAAGAGAATTTAAATATGGGTCTAACTATTTTACTGGAGAACCATCTACGTGTCGTTATCTAGAGAATTATAATTATACGATGAATTGTCTCAAGGATGAGAGGGATCAAAGATCGACGATGGAGTGTAAAGTGTTTTTGTCGAAACCTGTAGATTGTGACTCTTTCAAATGTAATCCCGTCTCTTGGTGTTTTTCTCCTCCTCCGCCTCAAATATCACCATCTCCGCAATCATCGGCACCGGCACCGTCTCCTACTCCACCACCTCCGGCTAGACCATGTCCGCCGATATACTCACCGCCTCCACCACCGCCGCAACTGCCTCCACGTGCTCAACAACCGGCGGCTCAAACACCTGAGAACTCTTCCTCGCCCGCGCCGGCTCCGTTGATGAACTGATCGATCTATGTGTAGAAACTAGAAAGCGCATGTGTTGATGAGAATGAGATTGTTTAGATGTCGAAAGTAAAAGCCAAGATGAGATATCTAGCTACGGCGTTTGTAGTGGGAACCAGATGAGTGTTACAAGTGGAGACAACAAGCTGAAAATCTTTAGGAAACCAAGTGTAGAAGGACTTGCTCTTTTTTTAGATTGCATGTGTGTATTTAAATTTAACTTTCATATAATTTTTTTCGGTCTTGTTGTTGAGTGTTTTTCAGATTCATTAATAAGAACAAGGTTAGCAACCATTTGACGGCACCGATCAGGTTCAGTTTTGGATACGATGGCTATGAGTGTGGTAACTTAATAAAGTGTGGTTAAACCATTTGACCCGCATTTTGTTACCATTCACAAAAAAATGGAATTTATGCATGAGGCGGTTCATATGGAGTGCGATTCAATTTTGTGAAACCACATGTGGATTGAGCACCAACCCCTATAAGGAATGGTTCAAGTGCAACTCACATTTCTTTTTGAAAAATTTCAGAACATTTGAAAAATACATGAGTTAGTTTGACCGATTAACACAATTATGTAGTATTAGAAATGTGTTAAGTTTAATGGTTAATAAGTGTAGTAAAGATAAAAATAGTTAATAAATTTTGATTTATTTCTATAAATAATAACAATTAAAAACTATCTTTTTGTACTACACTTATTATAATACTCATTCAACTTATTATAAATTACTTATTTCGTTTATATAAGCTCCAAATGATTTACCGTTTTGTACGATCCAAAACGATTTCAGTAGTAACAAACATATATACATTTTTGTTATTATTTGAATGGTTGTTCTGCATGTTACTATTCAGAGCTATAGTATAATTGACACTAATCATGTTTGTTCGGAGCCATAGTATGATTGGCACTAATCATGTTTGTCATGCCCATAATCTCAACTGATATGCACTTCTCGATTTATTGTCACAATTAAGACCATATCTCTAGATGTACGGATATTTTTGCAATATCACATACTATTTTTGAAATATGTACGGATATGGAGTGAATAGTAATTAAAAACAAAAATGTGTTAAAAATGCAAAAAAAAAAAGTTGATAGGTGGTGTCTGTCTACATCATTCATAAGAGATAAGGTTGATGCTTGCGGGAAACTTTTCGAAGATAAACTAAAGAAATATTTCCACAGAATCCAAACTAGTAATTAGAGATTTCCAATCATTTAGATGCCAGGTCACACCTACCCGTGTCTCCGCAATAAATCAAGTCCAACACGTAATTTTTTTTTTTTTGTGCTTAAAAAACTGATTAGCATTTTTAAGACAAATATTTCAAAAAAAACAAGTTAATGGTGCGATTGAATTTGCTAAGTGCCAATTACAATAAGGCATTGAAGTTATAATGGAAAGTTGAAACTATTTGGCGACAACATTTTCGTGAGATATTAAACTTATATGGAATCTTAGATATTTCGCTGTCAACTAATATAAAAAAAATAAGGAAATAAAAATGGTTGACGTCTCTCAAAAATTCGAAGTATCTGGAAAGTAAAGCTTCCCTTTATAAACCCAGACGCGTTTTTTTCTCAAGTTATATTTGTCAACTGAAAAACTCTATTTTGCTGACCAAAAAAAAAGAAAAAAAAAAACCTCTATTTTCTTCCGTGAGACGTCGTCAGGTTCAATCGGAGATTTGTTGCTTCGGAGCGCGCCGTCGGAGAACTTATTATCGTCTCTCTCTGAAAATTCCGATCGGTGGAGATCGTCGGATCGAAAGTTCGTTATTTATAGTATGAGATTATATATTATCCTCTTGTTTACGTTTCTTGGATTTTTTCTTGGTAATGTCTGTGTTTCTAAATGTGTGGTTAATTTATCTCGCACACTCTTTAGTTTGATTGATTGAGTTCCGTATAGTTTTTTTTTTTTGGAAGACTTTAGGAGAAGATGAAGTAATCCGTAGTCTAGATCGTATTTTGGAAGAATTTAGCTTGAGCGTGTCTGCAAATTCTGAATTCCTCTGCAAATATAGTATGTTCTCTGTGTGATGGGGAGCGAGTAGAATTCATAGGCCTTCATATGAACAAATTACAGATGGATTTTATTGACCTAATAATCTCTTCGGTGCTTTATAGACTATGTTTAGGTGGACATTATATCTTCCATAAACCATAACCACCTGACACTTCTTTGAATTGAACCATACCCATGACCATGAGGCAGTCTTTTGAGTTGGCAGGGCTTCTTGGGGAATCATTGGTATCGTAGGAGGGATTTTAGGTGCTGTTTCAGGAGAGTAAAATCCAGATTCAAGGTGAGTCCTTGAGCATGGTTCTAGTATCTCCTGGTTTATTGATGAAAGGATCCATGAGAATGAGACGTATAGGTCATTGAAAAACCTTCCTTCTTGTTGATCTAGTGAAAAAGTCGATTATTTTCTATCATCTTAGCTGCTAACCTTTGCGTGGGTTTCTTCTTGGATATTTTTCTTCCTTAACCCAGACTTGTGCAATCTTCTTTCTACCCAAGTATTTCCCTTGATCATGCAACTTTTAAGTCATCTGTTTATCATCTCTGATTTGGCCAAGAGCGCTCTTTGTTTTGTCATCTCATCTAAGGTGGATGAACAGCGGCTACTCATAGTCAATCTTGAAGAAGGCAGCCTGATTGCTCACTTTGTTTGTAGTCTGCTTATCTCAGCTATGGTCCCCATATTGAGTTTCCTTAGAGTATATCTCGTTGTTGTCCATGATGAAGTTTTTGCTCCCTCGAGCATGCAGATGTTGTGAACTTGGTAGTAGAATTTTTCCGGGTAACGGCATCAGAAGATTTTTATTCCTTTGATTATGGGGTTACCATTTCGGTCAAGATAAAGCAGGCCCGAATTAAAGATGGGGTTCCATAAACTAAGAGTAACCTTCAGGCTTTTGTTTCCTTTAAGAAATTTCTGATTCGTATGTTGACTGAGGAAAATTGGTGCAAAGTGGCAGTGGGAGGTAGGTCTATCCTCTTTGGACATTAACCCATCTCTTTAAACCCGGTTATTCCCATGTTTATGTCAGTCCCAAACCTTGTTTGATGGTGTTTGCCTTGCTTTTACGATAGGTTGGGCATATCCGGTTTAAACTGGATAGATTTCCCCAGATTTTGAAGGACTGAAGTGAGCACTCAATGTGCTAAGCTTTATTTCTCTATGAAGGCTCCATCAACCAAGAGGGCTGTATTTAGTTGTTAACAGGATACTTGTAGATCTTCTTTTTTTTGGTGATTGTTCCTCTTGGAGAAAGCTGATTGGAGCTGTTTCAAAAATGGATTGTCTTGGTGCTGATTGGATTGGTGTGCTGCTATGTAGATGGAAGCAACAGTTCATCGAGTTTTTTGCTGGATTTTCAGGTGACAAATAATGTTTTCGAAATGAGGAATATATTTCTAAATCTTTTGTTACTTGCAGGTTTTAGAAGCTTTCCATCAGCTAGCAGTGTCTGCCAATATCTCTGACAGATAATTCGTAATGGGAGACGTATGTTTCATCCATTTCGCTCAGCAACCGCAGATGTCTGACCAAGAGAAAGGTGAAATGTCAAGAAATTTGCACCCTCATTCAATCAATGAAGAATCTGAGTCGTCAACTCTGGAAAGGGTAGCAGCAGAGTCATTAATAAGCGAAGTCCTTGGTAGAGGACTAATGGAGCATGGGTAAGTTTGGTCCCTATTTGTATATTATTAGAGTTGAGCTTGTTTCTTGGATTAATTTCCCTATGTCCTTGCAGATGTCCACATTACAGAAGAAGGTGTTGCATTAGAGCTCCTTGCTGTACTGAGATATTTGGTTGCCATCACTGTCATAATGAGGCGAAGGTAGCGTTCTTTATTTCAGGAAACTGCCTTTGTAACTGCTATTTTCCCCAAAATCTGTATGCTGACTCTTGTAATCATGTCTTTGAAGCAGAACAACATAAATGTAGATCAGAAGCAGAGGCATGATATTCCTCGTCACCAAGTTGAGCAGGTAAAGTAGCCTATATATCTTGGTTGCTCGGATTTTATTGTTTGATGTTCGATTCCCAGTTGACAAGATCTCTATCTTCTTCTTCACAGGTTATTTGTTTACTCTGTGGCACTGAACAAGAGGTGTGTTCTACCTCTTATGCTTTCTCTGAAGTTTTGCTCCGTGTAATAATCAGACATTTTCTTCACTTTGTTGAAGACGTAACTCTGTATTTTCTCTGGTACCAGGTTGGCCAAATTTGTATCCACTGCGGAGTGTGCATGGGGAAGTACTTCTGTAAAGTCTGCAAGCTCTACGATGATGATGTAAGTTTCCCAAGGAGAACTTATTGCTAAGCTTGTTTTTTGTATCCATTTTCTTTTTCTTTATGCTACAGACTAGCTAGGCCTTGAGTATTCCAGGCTTCTTTATTGTTGCTGGTTAACAACCATTATGTTGCTATCTTGTTTCCAGACTTCTAAAAAACAGTACCACTGCGATGGGTGTGGAATTTGCAGGTACATTAGTGGACTCCTCTTTAACATAAAATTTACTCCACACGCTATAAATTTGTTCATAACTAAAATCTTACTTTCGTTTCAGAATCGGTGGACGTGAAAATTTCTTTCACTGTTACAAGTGTGGTGAGCCATCTCCTGCATCAGATAGCCTCAAATTTTCAGGTTGGGCACCGCGATATTTGTTGATTTGTACAATCTAACCAGCTCTCTTAACTCTCAACCAGGCTGTTGTTATTCAATCCTCCTCAAGAACAGTCACCCTTGTGTTGAAGGAGCAATGCATCACGACTGCCCTATTTGTTTTGAGGTATTACTTATTGGTGGTTTTGTTCTACTTCTCCAACTGTAAAAAAATATGAACGTCCCTTGTTAAGAAAACTTTTCTGGCTGGTCTTTTGCCAGTTCCTGTTTGAATCACGGAACGATGTGACGGTTTTGCCATGTGGACACACAATCCATCAGAAGTGCTTGGAGGAAATGCGAGAACATTACCAGTGAGTGCATAAATAATAACTCAGGGCTTGTGTCCCGTTTTCAAATGTTGTTATTGTATATATCAACTGACAATTGTAAACTATACCCGCAGATACGCATGCCCACTTTGTTCAAAATCTGTATGCGACATGTCAAAGGTGTGGGAGAAATTTGACATGGAGATTGCGGCTACACCAATGCCAGAGCCATACCAGAACAGAATGGTCAGTATGAACTTACTTAGTTACACCTTATCCTCGAACCAAGTAAAGAACTAAAAGTCTTTTTGACGGTGACAAAACAGGTGCAAATTCTCTGCAACGACTGCGGGAAAAAATCAGAGGTACAGTACCATGTGGTGGCTCAAAAATGCCCAAACTGCCAAATCATACAACACTCGCCAAAACCAGAGGCTGAAGCTGGTTTTTGTAAACTTGGCGTTTTGAAGTTTGTTTGCTATCAGTTGCAATTAAGAGCTTTCACGTGAACCAATAGTGTCATTGGGTCCTTCACCTGACTAGCTGTGGACTGGTCTCTCGAGTCTATCTCTTCACTTTCTTCTTCAATATTCTCTGGGTCGTCTCTTGTTCACTAGTCTATGTCTCCTTTGGTGTTCTGTAATAGTCTGGTTAGTTTCCATTAGAATTTGTCTCCTTTGTCCCAACTCCGAGTTAGTTTTTCTATGGCTTTATTGAATAGTTTCGTTTAATCTGAAAAACCCCAAATTCGAACTTGTGGGAATCTTGTACCTTATGCATTTGGGGGTACAAACCTCATTTTCTCAGCTGTGACTAAGACTGTGAAACGTTTAATTATTCCAATGTATGAATAAAGTCATTTGATTACTCATGTTTACGAGAATCTACAGCATAGCATTTAGATATTTTTAAATTACTGGTTGCCTTTGGAATAAAATCCAGGTTTAGATATTTAAATTAAATACTTGAAAAGAAAAACGAGTGTGGAAATAAACGAGTTTAGCCAAGGGGAAATCACACGTCTCAAAAAAAGTCGGTTCCCTCCCAAAATACACGCCCCTCTCGCTTCGAAATCTCTCTCTCTCTCTCTCTCTCTCTCTCTCTCTCTAAGCGATAATGGCGGAATCACCATCGCACAGTGATGCACAGCTTGTCGCTCATCAATCTCCTGGTCAGCAAGCTGAATCGGATCTGGCGTCTCTCGTCTTCGGTTTGTTTTTCCTCTTTTTCATGTGATCCTTTTCATTCATTTTCGAATTTCTTATGACCTAGGATTCAGGATTGGGCGTGAGTTCTGATATCATACCTGTTCATCATGTTTGTGAAATCAAACGCTCAATGATTTGGTTATTTAACGTGTTTGTGAATACTTGTTGGCTTAATCGCTTCATTTTAAAATTGAATTCGTATTTCCTTTTGTGCTGAAAAAGCTATAATACACCCTGTGGAATCGAGATGTGTATTGGAATCCGCCATTGTTAGTTGCTTCTCTCGCAAATATATCTGTAGGTGATACTTAGAATGAAAGATGTTCATTATCGTTGGTTTGGTCAAATCTGGAGTCTCGGAGCTGTTATATCTTGTTATCCAGATTCTGTATACTCTCGATACACTATTCTTTTAACCCTTTGGCTTATGCAATTGCATTAAGCAAACACCATAAGTCGTTTCAAGGTTTATCATTAATTTTTTCATGGATTAGATTCAGTGGGTAGATTGAGATTACAAGTTTGTGTTGTGTGTCTACTTCTTTTTGAACAATGTGTGTATATTTTGGTTTGATCAATTCTGGAGTCTTGGAGTTGTTATATTTTGTTATACATCTGGATGCTCTCGATACATTATCCTTATATCAATTTGGCTTATGCAATTGCAATAGTAGACACCATTACTCGTTTGAAGGTTTATCATTACATGTCTTCCAATGGGATTATATCAATGGATGGATTGAGATTATAAGCTAAATGTTGTGTCTATTTCTTTTTTGAACAATGTGTAAAAAGATTTGTTGTGCAACCTTTTAGCAATGCCCCTGATAATGTTGAAAACAAACACAATTGTAGAAATGTCACAGCAAGTTCCAGATGGGAATGGAGGAACATGCTCAAGATGGTAAAGTAAGTATGTTTATGTTCTGTCTACTACAACTGCCTTAATGTGGCTACTTGCTGAGTGCTGATCCAGTGCCTCTCTCTCTTGGTTGACAAAATCCCTGCAGTGAAATCGATGCAAAACTCTGTTGGAATCAACGAAGAGATTGAGAAATCAAAGGATTTTGCTCATGGATAAGAAAAGGATTCTCGAAGGGGAAGAGAAAGAACAGTTTCCAAGAAAGCTGCTTACACTTTATTCTAAGACATGCTAAACAACAGCCGAGGCTAAAGGCTAAATGTGGTACTCAATTTTAAACCTCTCACTCTTTCTCTAAGACATGAAACTGCTAAATTCATTATTACCTGATCTGTTCTTCATTTCCATGTGTATCAGGGGGTGTTCTCGGAGAACTTTATAAGGTAAAAGATATATATATTAATATCAAAAGACTCTTCAGTGATTTGGTTTTGTATCCTTATTGAATCCATATTCATTAAAGTGTTAGCTTCACATTGCTGTTACTGAAACTTTTTTATCACAAAGGGTGAATTCAGAAAATACATGTGGGGGAATTTTAGTTTTATTCGAATTGAAGCAAAAAAACTCATAAAAACAGATATTAGATAACAAATGAACAAGGATTGCTCAACAGAGTCGGGTTTACTCTAGAAAGTCATGTAGTATATAATTTAAATGTCGGTTTGAGATTAAAGCGGTCCAGAGATTGTGACTATGGAATCAATAATGTATTTTCTCAGAATAGAGGGATTAAAATAGAAATAGAAGAAAACACAAGAAAGAATAAAAAGGGAAAAATAATAACCCTAGGGTGTGGTAGGGTAAATTAGTAAACAGTAAAATCATCCCTCTTTTTGGCGGGGAGAATTCACCCAGAAATTTCTCCGATTTTACACTCCCCACTCCCCACAAAACCCATTCATCTACTCTACTTCTTCCAGTTTCTCTCTCTGACAAAAATGGTAACGCTCCGCCAGAGAGCAACGGTTGTGACCGGAGCACCTGAGCCGAAGTTGGAAGAAGAACGAATCTGCGAAGAACTTGACGATTCTCTCAGACGATTCTTCGGAAGACGATTCTTCCCCCTCCGATTCAGCGGTTAAGCACATGCGTGGACGTTGGGAACTTGCTTCCGTTCTAAATTTCTTGAATGTATGAACCTCTTTCGCTTCTTCCTCGTCGTAGATACCAAAACGATTCGATTTCGCCTTTTTCAGACGAATCTTCGTTTTTCCATTTCTTTTTTATAAACGGAATATTTTCTTTCGTGCAGTTGATATCTAGGGTTTTGTTAGAGATGTTGCTGTTTGGGTGCTTCAATTTCTTGGAAAACTTAACATTTTTGTGACGTTGGTTATGTGATTGCTAAATATATTTTTGTTGTTGTGATAGGTCTTTGGACCACTTGTTTCGGATAAACTGAAGTTGCTTAGCTGAGGAGATTGAGATGGGTCTTATCGAAGGTTCAAGCAACACAAATGCTCAGCTTCCACATTGCACTTTTGAAGGTTTTTTATTTGTTCTGTTATTGACCTTGCAGCTGTTAATGGATTCTAACACCAGCTTTAAGATTTATAAGAATCTTTAATTCTTCACTTTTTCATCATGCATACATGTGTGTTTGTTGCCTTATAAGAAACCTTCTATAACTCCATTTTTACAGGGGACTACCTACCGGTAAACAAAAAGCCTTGACGATGCAAATGCATGGATCACGGTGTTGTGTAAGAAACTTGCTAGCCATGGTGGCCCATGGGTAAGGCCACACTGAAACTGTTTGCTAGCTTATACCCTCCTTTGAAACAGGTTTATATTTTCTTTATTGA
>JAMKOQ010000487.1:0-17617 GCA_026770425.1 Boechera divaricarpa | reverse complement strand
CTGCTTACTCTCAATGACTCTTATAAGGGTCTCATTCAACATATTTTGAGGTTTGATAAACTTCCAACTCTAAATGAAGTTTGTCAACAAATTCGAGAAGGAAGAAGGCTCGGAGCCTATTTCAACCATCTAGTGAGATGGCTCATGCTGTGTACAAACCAGCGCTTTATGGAGACAAGAAAGCACTAGTTTGTGAGCATTGTAAGATGAAAGGTCATAGCAAAGAGAAATGCTGGACTCTTCATCCACACTTGAAACCGGCTAGGCTGAGAGGAAATGGCCAAGGGGGCGGTCAAGGGCAAAGGGTGTTTGCTGGAACAGCTCAAGCTGAAGAGGGTAATGGGCTGGTTCAAAAATCTGATTTTGAAGCTTTGATCAAGAGCATTGCAAGGCTCACCGAATCAGGTAAGAGATGTTTTGTTTCAAAAATTCAGAACAAGGTTATTGTTGATTCGGGTGCTAGTCACCATATGATTAAGGATGGAACCTTATTAGCTAATGTTAGACCTCATGGTGGAATGGTTAAGGTAGCTAATGGTAGGGAGGTGCCTATAGAAGGAATTGGAGATTTTGAAGTGTTTAGGAAAAACACTAAAGCCTTATATGTTCCTGAATTCACTTCTAACTTATTATCGGTTCATAAGGCTACAAAGGACCTAGATTGCAAGGTTATTTTTGGGTCTGATTTGGTTCAGTTTCAGGACAATAAGACTGATAAGGTGTTTGGGGAAGGAAGAGTGAAGGATGGTCTTTATGTTTTGAATAAGAAGGTGAATGATGGAGAGAAGTCATTTGCTCTTAGTGCGGTTGGTTCAAGCTCTTTATGGCACTCACGTTTGGGACATCCAAGTAGTAAGGTGCTCAGCATGGTCTTGCCCAACCTAGTTCAAGAGAATAAAGAGTGTGAAGCTTGTGTGTTAGGAAAACATTGTAGAAGTAGCTTTCTGGATTCAAGTACAATGTATGAGAAGTGTTTTGAGCTAGTCCATTCGGATGTGTGGACAGCTCCATGTGTTTCTAAGGATCAATATAAGTATTTTGTGTCATTCATTGATGAGAAGTCCAAGTATACATGGGTGACACTATTGGGTTCCAAAGATCAAGTGTTTGAATCATTCACCAAATTCTACAACTATGTGGAAACACAATTTGGAGCAAGAGTTAAGATCACTTAGAAGTGACAATGGAGGAGAATACACAAGCAATCAGTTCAAGAAGTTTGTGGATGATAAGGGGATAGTTCATCAAACTTCTTGCCCATACACACCTCAGCAAAATGGAGTCTCGGAAAGGAAGAATAGACATGTGCTAGAGGTGGCTAGAAGTATGATGTTTGAGAGAAGAGTTCCTAAGAGATTTTGGGGAGATGCGGTGATGGTAGCTTGTTATGTGTGATCGATAGGCTCCCAACACCAAATCTGGAAAACAAGTCTCCTTATGAGGTCTTGAATGGGATTAAACCAAGCATTGATCATCTCAGAGTCTTTGGATGTAGGTGCACTTCACGATGTTTATTCCCGAAGCTCAAAGGAATAAGCTGGAACCTAAGAGCATTAAGTGCGTGTTTGTTGGATACTCAAGCACTCAAAAGGGTTACGAAGTGTTATGCATCCAGAGACAAAACGTATATATGTGTCAAAGAGAAGTCCAGGTTTGATGAAGAAGTGGGTTATTTCACCGAGAAGAAGTGGGGAGACTTAGAAGAGATTGTGAGCACTAGGGCGGATATGGAATCAATACTGAGAAGTATTTCACCTAGGGAAGAAGGGGATGAAGAAGGAGCGAGTCAAATCATAATTGAGGACGAAATGGATTCGGTTAGTCATCAATCCGAAGAAAGTAGCTCTTCATTGGAATCTGAGGAAGAAAAAGAAGCTTTGGTCCCTCAAAGTGAAGAGAATGTTCCTCAAGACCACGAAGCTGAGGTGGAGAATGTGGAGACTCAAGTGCAAGAACCTGTTCTAAGAAGAAGCACAAGACTCAAGTTTGGTCCAGAAAATTGGAAAAATACAAGGGTGTATTTTAATGGTCTAGCAACAACTCAAGGTGATACTAAGCAAGTAGTGTCCTCTACATTGAGTGGGGATTGTTCTGAGTGTACGGCGGGCTTAGATCCTGTTCCTATAGGCAACAGCACTCCTCCCTCACTAAGTAGTTCGGACATTACTCAAAAGGAAGAAACAAGTGTTGCAGCCAGAAGATATCCAATTGAGGAGTATTGCTCATTAGCTTACTTCCTAAGGAGCACCAAGCATATCTGAGCAAGATTGATGAAAATAAGGTCCCAACATCCTATGAAGAAGCATGTAAGGATGAGACATGGGTCCAGGCTATGAGGGAAGAAATTGGGTCTATGGAGAAGAATAATACATGGGATTTGACTGAACTTCCAAGAGGGAAGAAGCTGGTGGGATGTAGGTGGGTTTACACCATCAAGTATAAGAAGCAATGGTGAAGTGGAGAGGTACAAAGCTAGACTAGTGGCAAAAGGATACACACAAGTCTATGGAGAAGACTATACTGAAACATTTGCACCGGTGGCTAAATTGCATTCAATTAGAGCTCTTTTATCTGTTGCCATTAATCTATCATGGGGACTATGGCAAATGGATGTGAAGAATGCTTTCTTACATGGTGATCTGGAAGAAGAAGTCTTCATGGCTTGTCCTCAAGGATATGGTACACAAGAAGGAGAAGTGTGTAAGTTGAGGAAAGCCATCTACGGATTGAAACAATCACCGAGGGCATGGTACCAAAGATTGAGTGGTTGTTTGATGGATAAGGGATTTACAAAATCTGAGGCTGATCATACCCTATTCACTAAGAAGAATCAAGGAGGCCTAGTGGTGGTATTGATCTATGTGGATGATATCATCATCACCGGAAGTGACGTTAAAGGGATTAGTGAAACTAAGGGGATTTTGAAGTCTTCATTTGATATTAAAGATTTGGGAGAGTTGAAGTATTTTCTGGGCATTGAGATGATTAGGGAGGCCAATGGGATGTTCATATCACAAAGGAATTATGTGATTGATTTACTAAAAGAAACTGGAAAGCTGGGATCAAAACCAGCAAGAACACCCATTGAAGAAGGTTATCAAGATGTGATTAAGGGGGAGATATGGCCAGATGTGAAACAATATCAGAGGTTGGTTGGGAAGTTGATTTATCTAACGATTACTAGACCGGATATTTGTTTTGCAGTCAATAGAGTGAGCCAACATATGCAAGCTCCCAAAACACACCATTGGAATATGGTGGAGAGGATACTCCGATATCTTAAAGGGGATCCAGGAAAGGGAATATGGTTAAAGTGCAATGGGAGAACTGAATTGGAAGCTTATTGTGATGCTGATTGGGCTGGAGATAAAGAAGATAGAAAATCAACAACCGGATATTGCACATTCTTGGGAGGTAATCTAGTGACATGGAGAAGCAAGAAATGTAGAAAGTTATCGCTCTATCTAGTGCTGAAGCTGAGTATAGAAGCAATGAAAGAGGTCACTAAAGAGATGATATGGCTAAAGGCTCTTCTTAAGGATGTGGGGATTAGTGATGACAAACCGATGAGCTTATATTGTGATAATCAAGCTGCGATCCATATAGCCTCTAATCCGGTATTCCATGAGCGAACAAAGCATATAGAAGTGGATTGTCACTTTGTTCGAGGAAAGATTCAAGAAGGGTTGATTGAGACCAAGTTTGTGAAGAGTGGAGATCAGATGGCGGATATATTCACTAAGGCTACTCCGTTGCGTGTTTGTGAGTACATCCATGACAAGATTGGCCTATGGAGTCCTCACCGGCCAACCTTGAGGGGGAGTGTTGAGAGTACTCACAATGACCCAGAGTTTGCACCGATGATACAAGAGAAGAGTGACCCGGGATTTGCACGGTCACTAAACCCAGAATATGCACGAACACTAAACCCGGAGTCCACACAAATAGAACGGTTGGAGTCACGGGAGCGTGACCCGGAATATGCACGAATACTAAACCCGGAATACGCACGAATAGAGCCATTAGATGAAGACGAGCTGGGTGAAGTAGTCAGCAAGCTAAAAGAGAGGGGGGGACCACGCTGAGAAAGAAAGGGACAGCTTGTCTCCAAGTGGTCCACACCACCTTATCCTTCTTTTTTTGAATTCAGATATTTTTCTATAGGTTTTAACCTAGTTGCCTTTGTATCTTGCATATATATAGAGTGTATAGCCTTGTAAACATGTTTTTAAGCTAATAAGAAAAAAAAACAGTTTTCAGCCTCTTGTGAGCTCTCCCAAAAACGCCCACACTTTATCTTTTTTATTCTTCAATTCTTGCTTCTATTCTCACAAATCTATACTCTATACTCATAAATCTACAGTAATAACCCTGTCCGAGAAGGATAACTAGTGAGAACCTTCTTCTAAAAAAGTAACTAATGAGAACCTTGTTCTAGAGGGATAATTAGTAAGAATCTTGTCCGAGAAAGATAACTAGTTAGAACCTTGTTCTAGACGGGTAATTAGTAATAATGTTTTCCGAGAAGGATAACTATTGAGAACTTTTTTCTGGAAAGATAACTAGTTAGAACTTTGTTCTAGAGGGATAATTAGTAAGAATCTTGTCCGAGAAAGATAACTAGTGAGAACCTTGTTCTAGAAGGATAATTAGTTATAACCTTGTCCGAGAAGGATAACTAGTGAGAACCTTGTTCTAGAGGGATAACTACTGAGAACCTTGTTCTAGACGGATAATTAGTAAGAATCTTGTCCGAGAAAGATAACTAGTTAAAACCTTGTTCTAGACGGATAATTAGTTATAACCTTGTCCGAGAAGGATAACTAGTGAGAACATTGTTCTAAAAAGATAACTAGTGAGAACCTTGTTCTAGAGGGATAATTAGTAAGAATCTTGTCCGAGAAAGATAACTAGTGAGAACCTTGTTCTAGACGGGTAATTTGTAATAACCTTTTCCAAGAAGGATAACTAATGAGAACCTTGTTCTGGAAGGATAACTGGTTAGAACCTTTTTCTAGAGGGATAATTAGTATGAATCTTGTCCGAAAAAGATAATTAGTGAGTACCTTGTTCTACACGGATAATTAGTAATAACCCTGTCCGATAAGGATAACTAGTGAGAACCTTGTTCTGGAAGCATAACTAGTTAGAACCTTGTTCTAGAGGGATAATTAGTAATAACCTTGTTCTAGAGGGATATTTAGTAAGAATCTTGTCGGAGAAAGATAACTAGTTAGAACCTTGTTCTAGACGGGTAATTAGTAATAACGTTTTCCGAGAAGGATAACTATTGAGAACTTTGTTCTGGAAAGATAACTAGTTAGAACTTTGTTCTAGAGGGATAATTAGTAAGAATCTTGTCCGAGAAAGATAACTAGTGAGAACCTTGTTCTAGAAGGATAATTAGTTATAACCTTGTCCGAAAAGGATAACTAGTGAGAACATTGTTCTAAAAGGATAACTAGTGAGAACCTTGTTCTAGAGGGATAACTAGTAAGAATCTTGTTCGAGAAGGATAACTACTGAGAACCTTGTTCTAGAGGGATAATTAGTAAGAATCTTGTCCGAGAAAGATAACTAGTTAAAACCTTGTTCTAGACGGATAATTAGTTATAACCTTGTCCGAGAAGGATAACTAGTGAGAACATTGTTCTAAAAGGATAACTAGTGAGAACCTTGTTCTAGAGGGATAATTAGTAAGAATCTTGTTCGAGAAAGATAACTAGTGAGGACCTTGTTCTAGACGGGTAATTAGTAATAACCTTGTCCGAAAAGGATAACTAGTGAGAACCTTGTTCTGGAAGGATAACTAGTTAGAACCTTGTTCAAGAGTGATAATTAGTAAGAATCTTATCCGAGAAAGATAACTAGTTAGAACCTTGTTCTAGACGGGTAATTTGTAATGACCTTGCCCGAGAAGGATAACTAGTGAGAACCTTGTTCTGGAAGGATAACTAGTTTGAACCTTGTTCTAGAGGAATAATTAGTAAGAATCTTGTCCGAGAAAGATAACTAGTGAGAACGTTGTTCTAGACAGGTAATTAGTAATAACCTTGTTCTGGAAGGATAACTAGTTAGAACTTTTTTCTAGAGGGATAATTAACAAGAATCTTGTCCGAGAAAGATAACTAGTGAGAACCTTGTTCTACACGGATAATTAGTAATAACCTTGTCCTAGAAGGATAACTAGTGAGAACCTTGTTATGGAAGCATAACTAGTTAGAACCTTGTTCTAGAGGGATAATTAGTAAGAATCTTGTCCGAGAAAGATAACTAGTGAGAACCTTGTTCTAGATGGGTAATTAGTAAATAACCTTGTCCGAGAAGGATAACTAGTGAGAACCTTCTTCTAAAAGGATAACTAATGAGTACCTTGTTCTAGAGGGATAATTAGTAATAACCTTGTTCTACAGGGATAATAAGTAAGAATCTTGTCCTAGAAAGATAACTAGTTAGAACCATGTTCTAGACGGGTAATTAGGAATAACCTTGTCCGAGAAAGATAAATAGTGAGAACCTTGTTCTGGAAGGATAACTAGTTAGAACCTTGTTCTAGAGGGATAATTTGTAAGAATCTTGTCCGAAAAAGATAACTAGTGAGAACCTTATTCTAGACGGATAATTAGTTATAACCTTGTCCGAGAAGGATAACTAGGGAGAACATTGTTCTAAAAGGATAACTAGTGAGAACCTTGTTCTAGAGGGAGAATTAGTAAGAATCTTGTCCGAGAAAGATAACTAGTGAGAACCTTGTTCTAGATGGGTAATTAGTAAGTAACCTTGTCCGAGAAGGATAACTAGTTAGAACCTTGTTCAAGAGGGAAAATTAGAAAGAATCTTGTCCGAGAAAGATAACTAGTTAGAATCTTGTTTTAAACGGGTAATTTGTAAAAACTTTGTCCGAGAAGGATAACTAGTGAGAACCTTGTTCTGGAAGGATAACTAGTTAGAACCTTGTTCTAGAGGGATAATTAGTAAGAATCTTGTCCGAAAAAGATAACTAGTGAGAACCTTGTTCTAGACGGGTAATTAGTAATAACCTTGTCCGAGAAGGATAACTAGTGAGAACTTTGTTCTGGAAGGATAACTAGTTAGAACCTTTTTCTAGAGGGATAATTAGTAAGAATCTTGTCCGCGAAAGATAACTAGTGAGAACCTTGTTCTAGACGGATAATTAGTAATAACCTTGTCCGAGAAGGATAACTAGTGAGAACCTTGTTCTGGAAGCATAACTAGTTAGAACATTGTTCTAGAGGGATAATTAGTAAGAATCTTGTCCGAGAAAGATAACTAGTGAGAACCTTGTTCTAGACGGGTAATTAGTAATAACATTGTCCGAGAAGGATAACTAGTTTGAACTTTTTTCTAGAGGGATAATTAGTAAGAATCTTGTCCGAGAAGGGTAACTAGTGAGAACCTTCTTCTAAAAGGATAACTAATCAGAACCTTGTTCTAGAGGGATAATTAGTAAGAATCTTGTCCGAGAAAGATATCTAGCTAGAACCTTGTTCTAGACGGATAATTAGTTATAACCTTGTCCGAGAAGGATAACTAGTGAGAACCTTGTTCTAGAGGGATAATTAGTAAGAATCTTGTCCGAAAAAGATAAATAATGAGAATCTTGTTCTAGACGGGTAATTAGTAATATAACCTTGTCCGAGAAGAATAACTAGTGAGAACCTTGTTCTAGAAGGATAACTAGTTAGAACCTTGTTCCAGAGGGATAATTAGTAAGAATCTTGTCCGAGAAAGATAACTAGTTAGAACCTTGTTCTAGACGGGTAATTTGTAATAACTTGTTCGAGAAGGATAACTAGTTAGAACCTTGTTCTGGAATGATAACTAGTGAGAACCTTGTTCTAGACGGGTAATTTGTAATAACCTTTTCCAAGAAGGATAACTAATGAGAACCTTGTTCTGGAAGGATAACTGGTTAGAACCTTTTTCTATAGGGATAATGAGTATGAATCTTGTCCGAGAAAGATAACTAGTGAGTACATTGTTCTACACGGATATTAGTAATAACCCTGTCCGAGAAGGATAACTAGTGAGAACCTTCTTCTAAAAAAGTAACTAATGAGAACCTTGTTCTAGAGGGATAATTAGTAATAACCTTGTTCTAGAGGGATAATTAGTAAGAATCTTGTCCGAGAAAGATAACTAGTTAGAACCTTGTTCTAGACGGGTAATTAGTAATAATGTTTCCCGAGAAGGATAACTATTGAGAACTTTTTTCTGGAAAGATAACTAGTTAGAACTTTGTTCTAGAGGGATAATTAGTAAGAATCTTGTCCGAGAAAGATAGCTAGTGAGAACCTTGTTCTAGAAGGATAATTAGTTATAACCTTGTCCGAGAAGGATAACTAGTGAGAACATTGTTCTAAAAAGATAACTAGTGAGAACCTTGTTCTAGAGGGATAATTAGTAAGAATCTTGTCCGAGAAAGATAACTAGTGAGAACCTTGTTCTAGACGGGTAATTAGTAATAACCTTGTCCGAGAAGGATAACTAGTGAGAACCTTGTTCTGGAAGGTCAACTAGTTAGAACCTTGTTCAAGAGTGATAATTAGTAAGAATCTTGTCCGAGAAAGATAATTAGTTAGAACCTTCTTCTAGACGGGTAATTTGTAATAACCTTGTCCGAGAAAGATAACTAGTGAGAACCTTGTTCTGGAAGGATAACTAGTTAGAACTTTTTTCTAGAGGGATAATTAACAAGAATCTTGTCCGAGAAAGATAACTAGTGAGAACCTTGTTCTACACGAATAATTAGTAATAACCTTGTCCTAGAAGGATAACTAGTGAGAACCTTCTTCTAAAAGGATAACTAATGAGTACCTTGTTCCAGAGGGATAATTAGTAATAACCTTGTTCTACACGGATAATAAGTAAGAATCTTGTCCTAGAAACATAACTAGTTAGAACCATGTTCTAGACGGGTAATTAGTAATAACCTTGTCCGAGAAAGATAACTAGTGAAAACCTTGTTCTGGAAGGATAACTAGTTCGAACCTTGTTCTAGAGGGATAATTAGTAAGAATCTTGTCCGAGAAAGATAACTAGTGAGAACCTTATTCTAGACGGATAATTAGTTATAACCTTGTCCGAGAAGGATAACTAGGGAGAACATTGTTCTAAAAGGATAACTAGTGAGAACCTTGTTCTAGAGGGTTAGTAAGAATCTTGTCCGAGAAAGATAACTAGTGAGAACCTTGTTCTAGATGGGTAATTAGTAAATAACCTTGTCCGAGAAGGATAACTAGTTAGAACCTTGTTCAAGAGGGATAATTAGAAAGAATCTTGTCCGAGAAAGATAACTAGTTAGAATCTTGTTTTAAACGGGTAATTTGTAATAACTTTGTCCGAGAAAGATAACTAGTGAGAACCTTGTTCTGGAAGGATAACTAGTTAGAACCTTGTTCTAGAGAGATAATTAGTAGGAATCTTGTCCGAGAAAGATAACTAGTGAGAACCTTGTTCTAGACGGGTAATTAGTAATAACCTTGTCCGAGAAGGATAACTAGTGAGAACTTTGTTCTGGAAGGATAACTAGTTAGAACCTTTTTCTAGAGGGATAATTAGTAAGAATCTTGTCCGAGAAAGATAACTAGTGAGAACCTTGTTCTAGATGGGTAATTAGTAAATAACCTTGTCCGAGAAGGATAACTAGTTAGAACCTTATTCAAGAGGGATAATTAGAAAGAATCTTGTCCGAGAGAGATAACTAGTTAGAATCTTGTTTTAAACGGGTAATTTGTAATAACTTTGTCCGAGAAGGATAACTAGTTAGAACCTTGTTCTAGAGGGTTAATTAGTAAGAATCTTGTCCGAGAAAGATAACTAGTGAGAACCTTGTTCTATACGGGTAATTAGTAATAACCTTTTCCGAGAAGGATAACTATTGAGAACTTTGTTCTGGAAAGATAACTAGTTAGAACTTTTTTCTAGAGGGATAATTAGTAAGAATCTTGTCCGAGAAAGATAACTAGTGAGAACCTTGTTCTAGAAGGATAATTAGTTATAACCTTGTCCGAGAAGGATAACTAGTGAGAACATTGTTTTAAAAGGATAACTACTGAGAACCTTGTTATAGAGGGATAATTAGTAAGAATCTTGTCCGAGAAGGATAACTAGTGAGAACATTGTTCTAAAAGGATAACTAGTGAGAACCTTGTTCTAGAGGGATAATTAGTAAGAATCTTGTCCGAGAAAGATAACTAGTGAGAACCTTGTTCTAGACGGGTAATTTGTAATAACCTTTTCCAAGAAGGATAACTAATGAGAACCTTGTTCTGGAAGGATAACTGGTTAGAACCTTTTTCTAGAGGGATAATTAGTATGAATCTTGTCCGAAAAAGATAACTAGTGAGTACCTTGTTCTACACGGATAATTAGTAATAACCCTGTCCGATAAGGATAACTAGTGAGAACCTTGTTCTAAAAAGGTAACTAATGAGAACCTTGTTCTAGAGGGATAATTAGTAATAACCTTGTTCTAGAGGGATAATTAGTAAGAATCTTGTCGGAGAAAGATAACTAGTTAGAACCTTGTTCTAGACGGGTAATTAGTAATAACGTTTTCCGAGAAGGATAACTATTGAGAACTTTGTTCTGGAAAGATAACTAGTTAGAACTTTGTTCTAGAGGGATAATTAGTAAGAATCTTGTCCGAGAAAGATAACTAGTGAGAACCTTGTTCTAGAAGGATAATTAGTTATAACCTTGTCCGAGAAGGATAACTAGTGAGAACATTGTTCTAAAAGGATAACTACTGAGAACCTTGTTCTAGAGGGATAATTAGTAAGAATCTTGTCCGAGAAAGATAACTAGTTAAAACTTTGTTCTAGACGGATAATTAGTTATAACCTTGTCCGAGAAGGATAACTAGTGAGAACATTGTTCTAAAAGGATTAACTAGTGAGAACCTTGTTCTAGAGGGATAATTAGTAAGAATCTTGTTCGAGAAAGATAACTAGTGAGAACCTTGTTCTAGACGGGTAATTAGTAATAACCTTGTCCGAAAAGGATAACTAGTGAGAACCTTGTTCTGGAAGGATAACTAGTTAGAACCTTGTTCAAGAGTGATAATTAGTAAGAATCTTATCCGAGAAAGATAACTAGTTAGAACCTTGTTCTAGACGGGTAATTTGTAATAACCTTTCCCGAGAAGGATAACTAGTGAGAACCTTGTTCTGGAAGGATAACTAGTTAGAACCTTGTTCTAGAGGAATAATTAGTAAGAATCTTGTCCGAGAAAGATAACTAGTGAGAACGTTGTTCTAGACAGGTAATTAGTAATAACCTTGTTCTGGAAGGATAACTAGTTAGAACTTTTTTCTAGAGGGATAATTAACAAGAATCTTGTCCGAGAAAGATAACTAGTGAGAACCTTGTTCTACACGGATAATTAGTAATAACCTTGTCCTAGAAGGATAACTAGTGAGAACCTTGTTCTGGAAGCATAACTAGTTAGAACCTTGTTCTAGAGGGATAATTAGTAAGAATCTTGTCCGAGAAAGATAACTAGTGAGAACCTTGTTCTAGATGGGTAATTAGTAAATAACCTTGTCCGAGAAGGATAACTAGTGAGAACCTTCTTCTAAAAGGATAACTAATGAGTACCTTGTTCTAGAGAGATAATTAGTAATAACCTTGTTCTACAGGGATAATAAGTAAGAATCTTGTCCTAGAAAGATAACTAGTTAGAACCATGTTCTAGACGGGTAATTAGGAATAACCTTGTCCGAGAAAGATAAATAGTGAGAACCTTGTTCTGGAAGGATAACTAGTTAGAACCTTGTTCTAGAGGGATAATTAGTAAGAATCTTGTCCGAAAAAGATAACTAGTGAAAACCTTATTCTAGACGGATAATTAGTTATAACCTTGTCCGAGAAGGATAACTAGGGAGAACATTGTTCTAAAAGGATAACTAGTGAGAACCTTGTTCTAGAGGGAGAATTAGTAAGAATCTTGTCCGAGAAAGATAACTAGTGAGAACCTTGTTCTAGATGGGTAATTAGTAAGTAACCTTGTCCGAGAAGGATAACTAGTTAGAACCTTGTTCAAGAGGGAAAATTAGAAAGAATCTTGTCCGAGAAAGATAACTAGTGAGAACCTTGTTCTAGACGGGTAATTAGTAATAACATTGTCCGAGAAGGATAACTAGTGAGAACTTTGTTCTGGAAGGATAACTAGTTAGAACCTTTTTCTAGAGGGATAATTAGTAAGAATCTTGTCCGAGAAAGATAACTAGTGAGAACCTTGTTCTAGACGGGTAATTAGTAATAACATTGTCCGAGAAGGATAACTAGTGAGAACTTTGTTCTGGAAGGATAACTAGTTAGAACCTTGTTCTAGAGGGATAATTAGTAAGAATCTTGTCCGAGAAAGATAACTAGTGAGAACCTTGTTCTAGACGGGTAATTAGTAATAACATTGTCCGAGAAGGATAACTAGTGAGAACTTTGTTCTGGAAGGATAACTAGTTAGAACCTTTTTCTAGAGGGATAATTAGTAAGAATCTTGTCCGAGAAGGATAACTAGTGAGAACCTTGTTCTAGACGGATAATTAGTAATAACCTTGTCCGAGAAGGATAACTAGTGAGAACCTTGTTCTGGAAGCATAACTAGTTAGAACCTTGTTCTAGAGGGATAATTAGTAAGAATCTTGTCCGAGAAAGATAACTAGTGAGAACCTTGTTCTAGTCGGGTAATTAGTAATAACATTGTCCGAGAAGGATAACTAGTGAGAACTTTGTTCTTGAAGGATAACTAGTTTGAACCTTTTTCTAGAGGGATAATTAGTAAGAATCTTGTCCGAGAAGGGTAACTAGTGAGAACCTTCTTCTAAAAGGATAACTACACAGAACCTTGTTCTAGAGGGATAATTAGTAATAACCTTGTTCTAGAGGGATAATTAGTAAGAATCTTGTCAGAGAAAGATATCTAGCTAGAACCTTGTTCTAGACGGATAATTAGTAATAACCTTGTTCCAGAGGGATAATTAGTAAGAATCTTGTCCGAAAAAGATAAATAATGAGAATCTTGTTCTAGACGGGTAATTAGTAATATAACCTTGTCCGAGAAGAATAACTAGTGAGAACCTTGTTCTAGAAGGATAACTAGTTAGAACCTTGTTCCAGAGGGATAATTAGTAAGAATCTTGTCCGAGAAAGATAACTAGTTAGAACCTTGTTCTAGACGGGTAATTTGTAATAACTTGTTCGAGAAGGATAACTAGTTAGAACCTTGTTCTGGAATGATAACTAGTGAGAACCTTGTTCTAGACGGGTAATTTGTAATAACCTTTTCCAAGAAGGATAACTAATGAGAACCTTGTTCTGGAAGGATAACTGGTTAGAACCTTTTTCTAGAGGGATAATGAGTATGAATCTTGTCCGAGAAAGATAACTAGTGAGTACCTTGTTCTACACGGATATTAGTAATAACCCTGTCCGAGAAGGATAACTAGTGAGAACCTTCTTCTAAAAAAGTAACTAATGAGAACCTTGTTCTAGAGGGATAATGATATAGGTCAATTCCTTACTAGACCAAGATTTCGTTGTAGTATAGTAAGGTGTCAATCCATAAGGGTGAAGATATTAACCAAAAAGGATGAGATCAAATCATTCAAGTCAAGCCAAGCAAGAGCGTATAGGACTCTAACACCCTAGACAGAAACTAAAAATGGAAACTAAAACAGATACTGTATAGGACTAACAAGAGCAAGGCAATACAGAAACAGTGTATAGGGCTAGACGAGAATTCAATCAATGCAAGAGAAATTCCTAAGGATGGGGTAATCGACTCAGTGTGTCCTCTTAGCCTACCCAGGTGGTCTAACAAAACTCAATCAAGCTATTCCCTAGACATCAAACATCACAATCAGTTAAGTCCACTCCCGTGATAAGTAACCTCAAGCTAGACCAGTTCCAGACCCAATCCCTTGGCGAAATCTACCCTAGCAGGCAATAAGATTCAGTTCAATATTGTCAATAAACACCCTAGACAACTAATCCCTTAGGCTAGGTATGCAAATCTCTAACATCAGTTCATTCAAGCATTTTATCAAACACCTTTTGGGTGGAAAAACACCTAAGATCTAATCTCAATTGATCAGAGAGAAATTAGCATTAAGAACACTGATTTAGAAGGGAATTTAAACAATCAACTCTTAAACCACCTAGGAGACTAAGACTCCACACTAATCTAACCCATCCTCAAGAACCCTAATGACTACTCAGAACTCATGAAGAACAACATAATCACAAACCCAGAAATCATAAAAACTTGCATAGATGATAGAGATAGATAGAGAAATGATAGAACAGAAGAAATCAACTCAAAATAACAAGTAGAAACCAAATTACAAAGTCTAGAAATCAAGAACAATGAAGAATTGAAGGGAAACTTGGAGATTAGGCATAAACTAAAACTTAGAGAAAAAAACTTAGAAGTCTTAATCCCACATTAGGTATTTATACTAAGCCTTAAAAACCCTAAAACGTCATGGGCAAAATAGTAAAAACGCGCAAAGTAAGGTGCAACTCGACCCTGTGCTGGTCGAGTGCTGTGCTCGAGCTGATGACATCAAGATTGCATTTTTGTGTGTTGAGCTCGACCCTCATGCTCGACTCTAAGGGCTCGAGTCAGACGTGAAAATTCCAAGACTCCTCTTTTAAGTTGAGCTCGATCATGGAGCTCGAGCATGTGTGCTCGAGCTCGGCCAAAAATCTTCAAGACGCCACCTTTTGTCTCTGCTTGATCATACAGCTCGAGCATGGGTGCTAGAGCTGAGTTTCTGCTCCATTTCCTGCATGGACTCGATCACGTCTGCTCTAGCATAGGTGCTTGAGTCTGTTGTAGCATCCAGGTCGAGTGGTATGCTCAAGACAGCTTCGGTCAAACACGTCTGCTGGGGCATCCAGGTCGAGTGGTATGCTCAAGACAGCTTCGGTCAAACACGTCTGCTGGGGCATCCAGGTCGAGTGGTATGCTCAAGACAGCTTCGGTAAAACACGTCTGTTGGGGCATCCAGGTCGAGTGGTATGCTCAAGACAGCTTCGGGCCTAACTTCTCCAAAATCACCTGAAAGTACCTGTAGCAAGCCAAATATGCAGGATGTATGCAAACCTAATGCAAAACACTCTAAGTATGCAAAACTAGGAATAAATGACAAGAACAGGGTGAATAACACGTCTAAACGTATGAATTATGCAAGATAAAATGATGCAAAATGCAAACATATCAACTCCCCCGAACTTAGTCTTTGCTTGCCTTCAAGCAAACAAAGGAATAAGAATGAAGAAGTGGGTTGAAGGTGGGGACTCAGAACCAAAACTTGCAGATTGTAACAGATGATCTCAATGTCCAAGTTACCAATTCTAGAATGCAAAGTTGTGAACTCTACTTAAAAACGTTAGCCATACTCTTCTCAGCACAAGTTCAATCAAATCTCAACCTAGACATGCATTCAAATCTATCATTCCCCTTAACATTCATTTAAACAGAAACCATGAATCAAGCTATGCACATTCAATGAACTCATTTGGCTAAGGGTAAGGTCAAGAGACAAAGATGGTACCTTCAGTATGGTTTTATCATTTCAGAACAAGGATCTCTCAATGAGAAGGAATGAACTTTAGTAGAATGCTAAAGGTAAGAACCAACCTATGCATACAAGAATAGACTCTCATCTACCCAGTCCTACACAAGTGTTCTTAACCTTCAAGTCTAAACCCAGAAAGTCATCCTAATTCTACCCTTGACCCTTAGGCTTCCCTTTTGATTTTTTGGATCAGTTTCATCTTTTCTTTTTGTTTTTGGCTCTAGGAGAGGTTATACAAATACTTCTAGCGGATTGGGGTTTTTCTCATGGGTTTTCATGACCAGCTTGGGCATTTTTCATGTTTTTAAGACTTTAAACTTTTTGCCCTTTCTATTCTTATACTCAGCACCCCCTAATCCTTTACTAGATACTTAGACATTCAGATCATTCCCCTCCTAAGAACTTTTATCCATTTCTTTCAATCTTTTCCAAGTTTTTCATTCTTTTCTATCCACAGAACCAACCCCAATACCCAATGATCAAGATCCCACCTAATTCCTATCTGATTCGAAAATTGCAAACCAGAACTACATGAGAATCTATCCTCGTCGGCTCAAACCTAACACTTTCTACCAAGCTCATTCAGAAATAGGTCTCACACACTCAAGAAAATAATATCATGGCTTGAAAGAAGGCTAGGCTAGAGGCATGGTAAAACTGTTCTAATGATGAGAACAGCTACTTGGATCAGCAAAGAGTGGTATAAACAGATGAAAGAAAATCCAAGTATGTATATGGTATCCATGAGTTCAGATGCAGTGCATAGGCATGATAATTATGAGTCAGATTCAGGTTCAAATAGATAGGGAATGACAGAAAATCACAGCATGCTTCAGCTAAGACTCGATCTAGTTGTGCAATCAGAACATGGTTCAGTCTTACTTCAAACTCAATATCAAGGCATTAAACAACTAGAAACGAGGGCATTGAAGTCATACAGTTGGATCAGCAAGTTTACAAAGTTTAAATCATCATCATCCCCTATGCATATGCAACAGCCCTATATGAAACAATCTAGACTCAATTCTAATATGCATATGCAATACTACATGACACTCTGTTTTTAAAGATTTTTCAAAATTTTTTTTAATTTTTTGGTTTTTCTATGCCATAGATGAAGACTCAAGGATGCACAAAATCAAAATAAGAACAGAGAAAACACATCAAACAAATCTTAACCTTTCCCCCCAAACTTAAATCACACAGTCCCTTGTGTAATAAAAATTTGGGAAGAAAGATTAAGAATCAACAGAAAACATGAAAATAATGCAGCTAATATATACAAGAATTGATGGAACAGGTACCTCAAGGCTTGGAGAAGAAGGAGGAAATCGAGTTCTCGTCTTGAGCTTGCTGACTACTTCACCCAGCTCGTCTTCATCTAATGGCTCTATTCGTGCGTATTCCGGGTTTAGTATTCGTGCATATTCCGGGTCACGCTCCCGTGACTCCAACCGTTCTATTTGTGTGGACTCCGGGTTTAGTGTTCGTACATATTCTGGGTTTAGTGACCGTGCAAATCCCGGGTCACTCTTCTCCTGTATCATCGGTGCAAACTCTGGGTCATTGTGAGTACTCTCAACACTCCCCCTCAAGGTTGGCCGGTGAGGACTCCATAGGCCAATCTTGTCATGGATGTACTCACAAACACGCAACGGAGTAGCCTTAGTGAATATATCCGCCATCTGATCTCCACTCTTCACAAACTTGGTCTCAATCAACCCTTCTTGAATCTTTCCTCGAACAAAGTGACAATCCACTTCTATATGCTTTGTTCGCTCATGGAATACCGGATTAGAGGCTATATGGATCGCAGCTTGATTATCACAATATAAGCTCATCGGTTTGTCATCACTAATCCCCACATCCTTAAGAAGAGCCTTTAGCCATATCATCTCTTTAGTGACCTCTTTCATTGCTCTATATACTCAGCTTCAGCTAGATAGAGCGATAACTTTCTGTTTCTTGCTCCATGTCACTAGATTACCTCCCAAGAATGTGCAATATCC
>JAMKOQ010000210.1:0-42789 GCA_026770425.1 Boechera divaricarpa | reverse complement strand
GAAGTGTTCTTGGACTTGTGAAAGATGTAGTAGACCGAGAACAAGTCCAAAATGCGCTTAAGGGTGTTGCCTCGTTAAAACCTTCCTCAGAAAACCCATACCCCTTGGGACAAAACTGATGGTAAGGAAAAAGAGTACAATGCCTTAGCACGTCTTTGTGTGTCTTCACTATATGATGACAGTGAAGACACTAGACTCACGTGTCTTGATGCTGAGAAGTGGCCATGGGGCCTGAACAGAAACGCAGCTCGAAGGAGAAAGCCGTGTAGCCTCATTTGAGTCGAAAAGAGTGGCGGTTTGGTGATGCAACGGACATGTCATTGTCTTTCAGGAGTAAGAGTGATGTAATTGAAGTCCTCCAGGTCAGATGCTGAAGCTTGGTTCAGCTTGGTTCCTGAAGCCTCCTCCGTGGTGTCCGTTGAGAAAGCTGGTGCAAAGTCGGCTTTGGTGGAGTTACTTCTTGCGCCAATGCAGCTGCTACATATCCATTGAACTTATGCCTCAATGCTTTAGCCCTTTGGCGTGTAATAGGGCCGGCTGGAATGTATGGAATTGGGTTCTCCACAGATTCAGCGTCATCTCCTTTCAGCTCCAAGGTGATGTCCTCATCATTCCCACCCTCTTCAGAAGGTTTTGACCTCAAAACTGGTTCATCACCTCCAAAACAATTCTAAGTCAATAACATTGAAAGTAGGAGATATATTAAACTCACCTGGTAGTTCAAGCCTATAGGCATTGTCATTGATCTTCTCAGCTACTCGGAATGGCCCATCTCCTCTTGGTGCTAGCTTGTCCTTCCTCTTGTTTGGGAACCGTTCTGGACGCATATGAAGCCATACCCAATCTCCTTCTTTGAAGATGACCTGTTTACGCCCCTTGTTAGCTTGCTTAGCATACATCTCAGTTTTCTTCTCAATGTTCTCTCTAGCTTTTTGATGTATGCTCTTGATGTAATCAGCCTTTTTCTGTCCTTCTAAGCTCACGATCTCAGCTGGCGGCAACGGTGAGAGGTCTAATGGCGAGTTTGGATTAAAGCCATAGACAACCTGAAATGGTGACAGCTTGGTGGCGGAGTGAACAGCTTCGATTGTAAGCAAACTCCACAAATGGTATACACTCTAACCAGTTCTTCAAATTCCTCCCAATGGTTGCTCTCAGCAATGTTGACAAAGTCCGGTTAACAACCTCAGTTTGCCCATCTGTTTGAGGATGGCAAGTTGTAGAGAACACTAGCTTCGTTCCCAGCTTCTTCCAAAGCGTTCTCCAGAAATGACTCAGAAACTTGGTGTCTCTATCTGATACAATCGTCCTTGGAATTCCATGTAATCTCACTTCTCTGAAGAATAAGTTGGAGGTCGAGAAGCATCATTAGTTTTAGCACATGGAATGAAATGTGCCATCTTTGAGAACCTATCCACAACAACGAAGATAGAATCCTTATTCTGAATCTTGGGAAGTCCAAGCACAAAATCCATTGATATATCGACCCAAGGAGCTGTAGGTATAGGCAACGGCATGTATAGTCCATGAGGATGAGATCTAGACTTAGCTTGTTTGCACGTTACACATCTAGCACAAAACGCCTCCACTGTTTTTCTGAGATGAGGCCAAAAGAAATGCTCCTTCAGTATGCTCAATGTCTTCTCAGCCCCAAAATGACCCATAAGACCACCCCCATGAGCTTCTCTAATCAGCAATTCGCGTAGAGAACCCTGAGGTATGCACAGTCTCCTTTCTCTAAATAAAAATCCATCTGACTTGTAGAAATTGCTGTAGGCTCCTTTACCACATTCTGAGTAGATATCCTTGAAATCTGGGTCTTCTTCATATTGCATCTTAATCATTTCAAACCCCAAAACCTTAGACTCCATCGTGGTGATCAACGCATGTCTCCTTGAAAGTGCATCAGCTACCACGTTCTCTTTACTCCTTTTTGTACTTAATGACATAAGGGAATGTCTCAATGTACTCCAGCCAGCGAGCATGTCTCTTCTTAAGTGTTGTTTGCCCCTTGAGATGCTTCAGCGTTTCATGATCAGTATGAATTACACATTCTCTAGCAAGCAGGTAGTGTTGCCACGTCTCCATAGCTCTAACCAACGCATACAACTCCTTGTCATAAGTAGGATAATTCAACGCAGCCCCACTTAGCTTTTCACTGAAATAAGCCACTGGTTTGCCTCCTTGAGTAAGAACAGCCCCTATCCCAATTCCAGATGCATCACACTCCACTTCAAAGGTCTTATTAAAATCTGGAAGTGCTAGAACAGTGTGCATTAGTTAGGCGTTCCTTCAGATCCTGAAACGCCTTATTCTCGAGCTTCTCCCCAAGTAAACCCAACATTTTTCTTGATAACTGATGTGAGTGGTGCAGCCACACTACTAAAGTCCTTAACAAAAGGCGATAGAAGCTTGCAAGACCATGGAAGCTTCGAACTTGGCTGATGCTTGTTGGGGTTGGCCATTCTTGTATAGCCCTTATCTTCTCTCCATCAACCTGTAATCCCTGCGAACTCACAACAAATCCTAGAAAAACTAGCTCATTAGTGCAGAATGTGCACTTCTTTAAGTTTGCATAAAGGCCTTCCTTTCGAGAGAGTCTTTAAGACTAACTCAAGATGTGTCACATGGTCAGATAAACAAGAACTGTAAATTAAAATATCATCAAAATACACAACTACAAACTTACAGATGTATGCCCTAAGAACATGGTTCATTAGACGCATAAATGTGCTGGGTGCATTTGAGAGTCCAAATGGCATGACTAGCCATTCATAGAGTCCTTGTTTCGTTTTGAATGCTGTTTTCCATTCATCTCCTTCTTTCATCCTGACTTGATGATATCCACTCTTCAGGTCTATTTTAGAGAAGATGGTGGCTCCACTAAGCTCATCCAGCATGTCATCAAGGCGTGGAATTGGATGTCTATACTTAATGGTTATGTTGTTAATCGCCCTACAGTCCACACACATCCTCCACGACCCATCCTTCTTAGGCACTAGCAAGACCGGTACAACACAGGGACTAAGACTCTCCCTCACATAACCTTGCTCCATTAGTGCCCTAACTTGACGTTCAAGCTCTTTTGCTTCCTCTGGATTCACACGGTAAGCTGGTCTATTTGGAAGCTGTGCACCAGGTATGAAATCGATTTGGTGCTCTATCCCTCGGCTTGGTGGCAGTCCAGCCGGTATCTCTTCAGGAAAAACGTCCTCAAATTGTTCTAGGAGCTGACTTATCTCCTTAGGTAACTCCACAGCCTACAGAACCTGCGCTCAAAAGCTCCTTAAAGACCATTAGTAGCACAAGTGTGTGAAGTAGTTTTTAAAGCCCTTCTTACTTCACTAGTATTAACTAGGAAGTTAGATTTAGCACCATTACTCTTTTCTTTAGACATTTTAATTTGCATTTCATGAACTTGCTGAGGTGATAATGGAGCTAAATTCACTTTTCTTTTATCATGAATAAACGAGTATAAATTGGTGCGACCGTTATGAGTGGTTTCTTTGTCAAACTGCCATGGACGTCCCAATAAGAGATGGCCAGCTTGCATTGGAACCACATCACAGAGCACTTGATCATTGTAACGCCCCACACTAAATGGAACTGTCACTTGATCAGTGATCTTTAACTCAGACTTATCATTGAGCCACCTCAACCTGTAAGGTCTCGGATGCTTAGTTCTCTCCAAGCCTAGTTTTTCAACCATATAGAGGCTTGCAACGTTTGTACAAGAACCCCCATCAATTATCAGAGAACATACCTTCCCCTTGATAGTACATCTGGTATGGAAGATGTTTTCGCGCCGAGCACTCTCCTCTGGTTCTATCATGGTGCTGAGAATGCGTCTCATCATTAGAAGCTCTCCGGTGTCTGGAAATTCTGTAATCTCCTCATCAGCGTCCCTCAGCCTCTTCTTCATCTTGTGATTCATAATCCCCAGATTCAGTAAGGATCATCACTCTTTGATTAGGACAATCCCTGGATATATGCCCTCGGCCTTGACACTTATAACAGGTAATGTCTCGGCTCCTCTGCTGATTTTGTTGGTTTCGAGGCTGATGATCACGTCTGGGCTCAGCTTTACTGTCTCTAGATGGCTCAGGAGCTCTTGGTTTAAAACGTGAATCAATCACAACTGCTTTGCCCTTATCAGCTTGTTTTGGCGCTGAACTCCAAGTATTTTTATTTCGGCTGAAACTTGAGTTCTTTCTCTTGATTTGTTGTTCAGCTTGGATTGCTAAGTGCAGGAGATCCTCCATCTGATGATATACTTGCATTTCCACTTTTGTAACAATCCGCTCTTGTAACCCATCCAGAAACTGAACCATGAGTGTTTCGGTGCTTCATCTAATTCAAGGCGATTCCTGAGGTGCTCAAATTCCTCATAATATTCTTCCACTGATTTGTTGCCTTGAGTAAGCCGTCTGAATTTCTTTTGCAGCTCACGGTGGAAATGTGGTGGCACATATCTCCTTTTCATTAACTGTCTCATGTCGTGCCAAGTAGAGATAGGATGGTCTTGGTAACGTCTCCTATCAGCCACATCTCGATCCCACCATGTAAGGGCATGGTCTGTCAGCTGAGCTGCTGCAAAGGCTACCTTCTTTGCCTCGGTGTAATTGTAACAGCCAAAAATCTTATCCATTCTCCTTTCCCACTCTAGATAAGCTTCTGGATCAACTCTTCCAGCAAAAGTTGGTGCGTTTAATTTCAGGTCTGGTGAGTGCTGAGGCGGTGGTGGCTGGTACTCTGGTTCATGCTCTTCATAAGCATGTCTAGCTCGTGGTGGTGGTGGCGGTGGCAGATCGCCTGGATCATGTACCCTTCGGTTCTGATACGGTTCAGGTCCATTTTCTTCTTGCAGGCATGGGAGGGTTCTCCATGCGGTCCATTCTGTTAGTGAGAGCTTGGAGTTGAGTGTTGATATTTGCCATCATTTGAATCATGGCATTGTTGGCGTCAGTTTGATCATAATTCTCAGCCATTGAGGTCGATTTCTCCTTGCACAAAACAGGAAAATCACAAGCTTAGTTTTCTGGAAATAATCAAACAGACTGCAGGAAAAAGGAAAATTCACAAAACAGAAAAAGGAAACTTCACTTATGTCTAGTGCAGCCCTAATTTTCTATCTTAATTTTCGTCTTCTCTAACCTAGCAGCCACGAAAATTCAGTCTCTAATGGTGCAACAACAGCTTAATATGATGATCAAATTCGGTTCTAAGTGATTAAACAAGCAGTACGGAAAAACGAAGCAAATAATTTAACAAGGTGAAACACACAAGCTAAACGATTCCTTCAGCAACCTAACCTTTTTCTTTTCTTTTTCTTAACTTTATGAAACAATAAACTAGCAACTTAACAAACCAAAACAACGAAATACTGAAACAAACAAACGATGAAACAAAAGCAATAAAGAATCAAAACAGAAGCAAACAGCAAGATAAGCAAACAGAAGCAACGATTAAACAAGCTATCAATTGAAACAACCTAATAACTTGATTCTCAATAACTTCTAAAGCAAATTGACTGAAAGCAAAGGATAGGTTTAGACACAACCTGATTGAAGGAACTTTAGCTCGATACCAAAGATGATACACGCACTGTCTCAAAACTCAGAATCTTCAAACGATGGTGTTGTTCTTCTTCAGGAGAGAGGCTCGTCTTGAAGGAGAAACGGTGGAGCGATGTGAGACCACACAAGATGCGGAAGCCTTGTGATAAACACTAAGTGATTCTCAGGTTTGAAGTCCGATTACTCAATCAAGCAAGAGAAGAGAGAAGGAAGCGGCTGCTGCCTAGGTTTGAGAGATAAACTCGTTTTTGTTTTAGGGTAAAAGTCTATCTCAGTAAGAGGACGACCTAGGCTTTATATAATAGCCCCTTGACATCAAAAACGTCACAAACAACCAAGAATAACAAGTAGTTCAAGCAAAAACAGCAGGGTTTGCGAAAATAAGGAAATAACTCAAAAATGGAAAGTTTGAGCTAAAACAGAACAACTTGTCTCTCGTTAGTCTTTGCTCTTGGCGCTCAGCTCTTGAAGTGTTCTTGGACTTGTGAAAGATGTAGTAGACCGAGAACAAGTCCAAAATGCGCACTAAGGGTGTTGCCTCGTTAAAACCTTCCTCAGAAAACCCATACCCCTTGGGACAAAACTGATGGTAAGGAAAAAGAGTACAATGCCTTAGCACGTCTTTGTGTGTCTTCACTATATGATGACAGTGAAGACACTAGACTCACGTGTCTTGATGCTGAGAAGTGGCCATGGGGCCTGAACAGAAACGCAGCTCGAAGGAGAAAGCCGTGTAGCCTCATTTGAGTCGAAAAGAGAGCTGGCGGTTTCTGGTGATGCAACGGACATGTCATTGTGCTTTCCTGGAGTAAGAGTGATGTAATTGAAGTCCTCCAGGTCAGATGCTGAAGCTTGGTTCAGCTTGGTTCTGAAGCCTCCTCCGTGGTGTCCGTTGAGAAGCTGGTGCAAAGTCGGCTTTGGTGGAGTTACTTCTTGCGCCAATGCAGCTGCTACATATCCATTGAACTTATGCCTCAATGCTTTAGCCCTTTGGCGTGTAATAGGGCCGGCTGGAATGTATGGAATTGGGTTCTCCACAGATTCAGCGTCATCTCCTTTCAGCTCCAAGGTGATGTCCTCATCAACAAGCTAGCACCAAGAGGAGATGGGCCATTCCGAGTAGCTGAGAAGATCAATGACAACGCCTATAGGCTTGAACTACCAGGTGAGTTTAATATATCTCCTACTTTCAATGTTATTGACTTAGAATTGTTTGATGCAGGTGATGAACCAGTTTTGAGGTCAAAACCTTCTGAAGAGGGTGGGAATGATGAGGACATCACCTTGGAGCTGAAAGGAGATGACGCTGAATCTGTGGAGAACCCAATTCCATACATTCCAGCCGGCCCTATTACACGCCAAAGGGCTAAAGCATTGAGGCATAAGTTCAATGGATATGTAGCAGCTGCATTGGAGGACTTCAATTACATCACTCTTACTCCAGGAAAGCACAATGACATGTCCGTTGCATCACCAGAAACCGCCAGCTCTCTTTTCGACTTAAATGAGGCTACACGGCCTTCTCCTTCGAGCTGCGTTTCTGTTCAGGCCCCATGGCCACTTCTCAGCATCAAGACACGTGAGTCTAGTGTCTTCACTGTCATCATATAGTGAAGACACACAAAGACGTGCTAAGGTATTGTACTCTTTTTCCTTACCATCAGTTTTGTCCCAAGGGGTATGGGTTTTCTGAGGAAGGTTTTAACGAGGCAACACCCTTAGTGCGCATTTTGGACTTGTTCTCGGTCTACTACATCTTTCACAAGTCCAAGAACACTTCAAGAGCTGAGCGCCAAGAGCAAAGACTAACGAGAGACAAGTTGTTCTGTTTTAGCTCAAACTTTCCATTTTTGAGTTATTTCCTTATTTTCGCAAACCCTGCTGTTTTTGCTTGAACTACTTGTTATTCTTGGTTGTTTGTGACGTTTTTGATGTCAAGGGGCTAATATATAAAGCCTAGGTCGTCCTCTTAATGAGATAGACTTTTTACCCTAAAACAAAAACGAGTTTATCTCTCAAACCTAGGCAGCAGCCGCTTCCTTCTCTCTTCTCTTGCTTGATTGAGTAATCGGACTCTCAAACCTGAGAATCACTTAGTGTTTATCACAAGGCTTCCGCATCTTGTGTGGTCTCACATCGCTCCACCGTTTCTCCTTCAAGACGAGCCTCTCTCCTGAAGAAGAACAACACCATCGTTTGAAGATTCTGAGTTTTGAGACCAGGCGTGTATCAACGGCCTTCTCCTTCGAGCTGCGTTTCTGTTCAGGCCCCATGGCCACTTCTCAGCATCAAGACACGTGAGTCTAGTGTCTTCACTGTCATCATATAGTGAAGACACACAAAGACGTGCTAAGGCATTGTACTCTTTTTCCTTACCATCAGTTTTGTCCCAAGGGGTATGGGTTTTCTGAGGAAGGTTTTAACGAGGCAACACCCTTAGTGCGCATTTTGGACTTGTTCTCGGTCTACTACATCTTTCACAAGTCCAAGAACACTTCAAGAGCTGAGCGCCAAGAGCAAAGACTAACGAGAGACAAGTGGTTCTGTTTTAGCTCAAACTTTCCATTTTTGAGTTATTATCTTATTTTCGCAAACCCTGCTGTTTTTGCTTGAACTACTTGTTATTCTTGGTTGTTTGTGACGTTTTTGATGTCAAGGGGCTATTATATAAAGCCTAGGTCGTCCTCTTAATGAGATAGACTTTTTACCCTAAAAACAAAAACGAGTTAAACTCTCTCTACAGGCAGCAGCCGCTTCCTTCTCTCTTCTCTTGCTTGATTGAGTAATCGGACTCTCAAACCTGAGAATCACTTAGTGTTTATCACAAGGCTTCCGCATCTTGTGTGGTCTCACATCGCTCCACTGTTTCTCCTTCAAGACGAGCCTCTCTCCTGAAGAAGAACAACACCATCGTTTGAAGATTCTGAACTTTGAGACCAGGCGTGTATCAATTATGGGGATAAATATGCTCATAATTGGTGTAAGTTTCAATTTATCAAACTTTATTATGCCTTTGTGTTTTGAGATTTTGTGACCTTCCATTGAAAATAGCAAAAACTCATAGGAATCGAGAACGAAGAAAATGAGTTCATAAAATGTTCAAAAATAGTAAAGTGAGTTATGGGGATAAATGTGCTCATAAGAGGTGTAAGTTTCAATATATCAAACTTTATTATGCCATTGCGTTTTCGAGATTTCGTGACCTTCCATCGAAAATAGCGATAACTCATAAGAATCTAGAACGAAGAAAATGAGTTAATGAAATGTTCAAAACCACCAAAGTGAATTATGGGGATCAATGTGCACATAAGTGATTTAAGTTTCAAAATATCAAACTTTATTATGCCATTACGTTTCGAGATTTCGTGATATTCCATTGAAAATAGCGATAACTCATAAGAATAGGAAATGAAGATATCACACTTATGAATATGGTTTAATTTTATCATGTGGATAAATGTGCTCATAATTGGGGTAAGTTTCAATATATCAAACTTTATTATGCCATTACATTTCGAGATTTCGTGACATTCCATAGAAAATAGCGATAACTTATAAGAATCGAAAAGGAAGAAAATGAGTTCATGAAATGTTCAAAACCACCAGAGTGAATTATTGGGATAAATGTGCTCATCAGTGGTGTAAATTGCAATATATCAAACTTTATTATGCCATTGCGTTTCGAGACTTCGTGACATTCCATTGAAAACAGCAATAACTCATAAGAATCAAGAAGGAAGGAAATGAGTTCATGAAATATTCAAAACCACCAAAGTGAATTAGGGGGATAAATGTGCTCATAATTGGTGTAAGTTTCAATATATCAAGCTTTATTATGCCTTTGTGTATTGAGATTTTGTGACCTTCCGTTGAAAATAGCGATAACTCATAGGAATCGAGAACGAAGAAAATGAGTTCATAAAATGTTCAAAAGTACTAAAGTGAGTTATGGGGATAAATGTGCTCATAAGAGGTACAAGTTTTTATATATAGAACTTTATTATGCCATTGCGTTTTCGAGATTTCGTGACCTTCCATTGAAAATAGCAGTAACTCATAAGAATCGAGAACGAAGAAAATGAGTTCATGAAATGTTCAAAACCACCAAAGTGAATTATGGGGATCAATGTGCTCATCAGTGGTGTAAGTTTCAAAATATCAAACCTTATTATGCCATTACGTTTCGAGATTTAGTGACATCCCATTCGAAAATAGCGATAACTCATAAGAATCGAGAATGAGGGCAATGTGTTCATGGAATGTACAAAACCACCAAAGTGAATTATGAAGATAAATGTGCTCATAAGTGGTGTAAGTTTCAATATATCAAACTTTATTATGCCTTTGTGTTTCGAGATTTTGTGACCTTCCATTGAAAATAGCGATAACTCATAAGAATCGAGAACGAAGAAAATGAGTTCATGAAATGTTCAAAACCACCAAAGTGAATTATGGGGATAAAGGTGCTCATAAGTTTCAAAATATCGAACTTTATTATGCCATTACGTTTCGAGATTTCGTGACATTTCATTTAAAATAGCGATAACTCATAAGATTCGAGAAGGAAATGAGTTCATGAAATGTTCAAAACCAACAGAGTGAATTATGGGGATAAATGTGCTCATAAGTGGTGTAAATTTCAAAATATAACTTTATTATGCCATTACGTTTTGAGATTTCGTGACATTCCATTGAAAATAGCGATAACTCATAAGAATAGGAAATGAAGATATCAAACTTATGAATATGGTTTAATTTTATTATGTGGATAAATGTGCTCAAAAGTGGTGTAAGTTTCAATATATCAAACTTTATTATGCCATTGCGTTTCGAGATTTCGTGACATTCCATAGAAAATAGCGATAACTCATAAGAATCGAGAAGGAAGGAAATGAGTTCATGAAATGTTCAAACCACCAGAGTGAATTATAGGGATAAATGTGCTCATAATTGGTGTAAGTTTCAATATATCAAGCTTTATTATGCCTTTTTGTTCTGAGATTTTGTGACCTTCCGTTGAAAATAGCGATAACTCATAGGAATCGAGAACGAAGAAAATGAGTTCATAAAATGTTCAAAAATAATAAAGTGAGTTATGGGGATAAATGTGCTCAGAAGAAGTGTAAGTTTCAATATATCATACTATATTATGCCATTGCGTTTTCGAGATTTTGTGACCTTCCATCGAAAATATCGATAACTCATAAGAATCGAGAACGAAGAAAATGAGTTCATGAAATGTTCAAAACCACCAAAGTGAATTATGGGGATCAATGTGCACATAAGTGATTTAAGTTTCAAAATATCAAACTATATTATGCCATTACGTTTCGAGATTTCGTGACATTCCATTGAAAATAGCGATAACTCATAAGAATCGAGAAGGAAGGAAATGAGTTCATGAAATGTTCAAACCACCAGAGTGAATTATGGGGATAAATGTGCTCATAAGTTATGTAAATTGCAATATATCAAACTTTATTATGCCATTGCGTTTCGAGATTTCGTGACATTCCATTGAAAATAGCAATAACTCATAAGAATCGAGTAGGAAGGAAATGAGTTCATGAAATATTCAAAACCACCAAAGTGAATTATGGGGATAAATGTGCTTATAATTGGTGTAAGTTTCAATTTATCAATCTTTATTATGCCTTTGTGTTTTGAGATTTTGTGACCTTCCGTTGAAAATAGCGATAACTCATAGGAATCGAGAACGAAGAAAATGAGTTCATAAAATGTTCAAAAGTACTAAAGTGAGTTATGAGGATAAATGTGCTCATAAGAGGTGCAAGTTTTAATATATAGAACTTTATTATGCCATTGCGTTTTCGAGATTTCGTGACCTTCCATTGAAAATAGCAGTAACTCATAAGAATCGAGAACGAAGAAAATGAGTTCATGAAATGTTCAAAACCACCAAAGTGAATTATGGGGATCAATATGCTCATCAGTGGTGTAAGTTTCAAAATATCAAACTTTATTGTGCCATTACGTTTCGAGATTTAGTGACATTCCATTCGAAAATAGCGATAACTCATAAGAATCGAGAATGAGGGCAATGTGTTCATGGAATGTTCAAAACCACCAAAGTGAATTATGAGGATAAATGTGCTCATAAGTGGTGTAAGTTTCAATATATCAAGCTTTATTATGCCTTTGTGTTTCGAGATTTTGTGACCTTCCATTGAAAATAGCGATAACTCATAAGAATCGAGAACGAAGAAAATGAGTTCATGAAATGTTCAAAACCACCAAAGTGAATTATGGGGATAAAGGTGCTCATAAGTTTCAAAATATCGAACTTTATTATGCCATTACGTTTCGAGATTTCGTGACATTCCATTTAAAATAGCGATAACTCATAAGATTCGAGAAGGAAATGAGTTCATGAAATGTTCAAAACCACCAGAGTGAATTATGGAGATAAATGTGCTCATAAGTGGTGTAAATTTCAAAATATAACTTTATTATGCCATTACGTTTCGAGATTTCGTGACATTCCATTGAAAATAGCGATAACTCATAAGAATAGGAAATGAAGATATCAAACTTATGAATATGATTTAATTTTATTATGTGGATAAATGTGCTCATAAGTGGTGTAAGTTTCAATATATCAAACGTTATTATGCCATTACGTTTCGAGATTTCGTGACATTCCATAGAAAATAGCGATAACTCATAAGAATCGAGAAGGAAGGAAATGAGTTCATGAAATGTTCAAACCACCAGAGTGAATTATGGGGATAAATGTGCTCATAAGTTGCGTAAATTGCAATATATCAAACTTTATTATGCCATTGCGTTTCGAGATTTCGTGACATTCCTTTGAAAATAGCAATAACTCATAAGAATCGAGTAGGAAGGAAATGAGTTCATGAAATATTCAAAACCACCAAAGTGAATTATGGGGATAAATGTGCTCATAATTGGTGTAAGTTTTAATTTATCAAACTTTATTACGCCTTTGTGTTTTGAGATTTTGTGACCTTCCATTGAAAATAGCGAAAACTCATAGGAATCGAGAACGAAAAAAATGAGTTCATAAAATGTTCAAAAATAGTAAAGTGAGTTATAGGGATAAATGTGCTCGTAAGAGGTGTAAGTTTCAATATATCAAACTTTATTATGCCATTACGTTTTCGAGATTTCGTGACCTTCCATCGAAAATAGCGATAACTCATAAGAATCGAGAACGAAGAAAATGAGTTCATGAAATGTTCAAAACCACCAAAGTGAATTATGGGGATCAATGTTGACGCAGCCCTAGCTTCTGAAGCATCACCAAAAATTGCCTGGACTACACTCTCAGCTCATCTAAGGAGCACCTCGAAGTGGAATCAACCAAAACTCAGCTCAAACGAAGAAGTTATGGCTTATACAAGACAGACGGACCAGAATCTGCCGGATTTGGACTGCTGTGCACTCGTCGGAGAATTCCGGCCAGACCAAGAAGAACCGAGCAATGAGGAGACCTGTTCTAGAATCTTGACTCAAAGACGAAGCCGTGAGAGTTGGAATCAGGTCTATATCTGCTATGGATCAAAAGTTATGATTTTTCCAACATAATGGATTCTACACTTGCCTCATTTGGAAGCTGCCAGATTCGGAATGCTACAATCATATGTTTGGAACCCGGGAGGGCCTCGATGATACTAGAGCCTCTCCTCAACAGCAAGACACGTGCATCTAGTGTCTTCACTGTCCTCATATAGTGAAGACACACAAAGACGTGCTAAGGAATTGTACTCTTTTTCCTTATCTTCAGTTTTCCCACTGGGTTTTTCTGAGAAAGGTTTTAACGAGGCAACACCCTTAGTGCGCATTCCAGGGCTTGTTCTCAGTCTAATACATCCTCCACAAGCCCAAGAATACTTCAGTACCAAGAGATATGCACGAAAATAAAGAAGAGCCCATGTTGCTCAAAACTTTCCATTTTTGAGTTATTTCCTTTTTCTTGCAAGTCTTGTTGTTTCTATTGAAACTACTTGCTGTTTTGCTTTATTTGTGACGTTTTTCACCTAGGGTTATGTTATAAAAACCCCCAGGTCGTACCTTGTATCAAAAAGCAAGTTTTAACCTAAAGAAAATTGAGTTTATTCTCTTAGAAAGGCAGCAGCCGCTTCCCTTCGTTCTTCTCTTGTTTTGATTGAGTAATTGAACTCTCAAGCCTGAGAATCCCACGTGTTTATCACAAGACTTCCGCATCTTGTGTGGCCTCACATCGATCCACTCGTTCTCCTTCAAGACGAGCATCTCTTTTCAAGAAGAACAACACCGTTGAAGAAGACTTGGTGTGACTCCAATCTCATCTTCAGCTGTCAAGCTTCAACCTTTGCTGCCTTGTGCTGCTGTCCTCTGGTATGACTCCTGAGGCGTGTATCATTTTGGTATCAGAGCTAAAGCTCCTATCCATCAGGTTGTATTCATCCAACCTTTATCCCTTTAATTCTCTGTTTTGCTGTTTCTGTTTTATTAATCAACAAAAAAAAACCAAAATAAAAATCTACTGCTTTCTTTTGTTTGAATCGTTTGTTTGCTTATGTTTTTGGGTTGTTAGTTGTTTGTTTCATTAATCTAGAAAAAAAAAAGAAAAAGAAGATAGAGCTGTAGAAGAAAACGAATTAGCTAGAGTGTTTCACCCTGTTAATCTGTTTTGCTTCTGTTTTGTGAACTTGTTTTGTTGCATCCTGTTTGATCATTTAGAACTGAATTGAATCATCATATTAGGCTGTTGTTTGCAAAATTAGAGACTGAATTTTCGTGGCTGCTAGGTTGCTAAAGGAGAAGATAAAATTTGGAAATTAGGGCTTTAGGAGAATTAAGTGCAGTTTCCTTTTTCTGTTTCAGCTGCATTTCCTTTTTCTGTTTTATCTGAATTTCTATTTTTGATTAGAGCTGAAATTCGACCACCTTATAAAAAAAAAAAATATATATGAATCGTTAATTGCCTGAGCTGATGTGGTTATGAGTTATTTCTGTTGATTGTTTATTGCAATTTTTCGGATTACACTTATTGCTTGTGACAAAACTCTCACTCCCACATAAACTATGCGATTTTAATTCTGTTTTTGCGAGGTACAACTTCAAACAGAATTTATGGAGTATAAAGAAGGAGATAAGAGTGATTACAACACATCTGAAGTTGATTGGGGAGAAGAAGAATTCAAACCTGAAAGTGATTTTCAAGAGGAGTCATTGCGTGGAGATAATTGTGATGCTGAAACATGGAGTGACGAAACTGATTCTAACATCAGTTATGGAGATGATCTTGGACGTGAAGAAGAGTTTGAACATGAACCATCATACCCGAACCGCACTACACCAAGATATCCAAAGCCATGGGCTTCATGGAACCCCTCACCACGGGCTATCTTTCATCCCACTTACAAATCCAAATCCAGAATATATTATAGCGATGGAACTAAGCTTTTTGGACCTGTATTCTTTTTGTTTACAGGATTGGATTATCTACAATGGGAAACCAACATGCATAAGTACTTCTGGTACTACAGAATTCCCCATGAAGAGAAGCTGTCAATTGCCCTTGGACAACTCAGGGGAAGCATTAAAGTGGTGGGATTGTGACGAGTATAATCGATGGCATTACAAAGAGCCGAAAATCAGAACATGGGAAGGATTAAAATGGGTGATGCGTAAGAGGTATTCACCACAGGAGCTGCTGCAACAACACCAAACAAGTAGCAACAGCCCTACAATGCCCATTCGAACAACAAACGGTAATGAGAAAAGGGTAAAGCTAGAAATGCACTTAACTTGGAAGGAAGAAATGGATGAGTTAAATAAGTCTGTTGAACATCTCATTTCTATGATTAAACGCTCGTCTTGCCCAAAGGTTGTTGAGACAGGTCTAGGTACGAAGGAAGAGTTGGACTCAACAAAGGATATGCCAAAAACTTTAGAAGGATTAAAACCGCTCCAAGATGTAGTCTCAAAACAAAGTAGTGATCATGAGGATAATGGTGGTACACCCGAAGGTACATGTTGTGTCTTAAAATCTTTAGAACTAACGTGTTACAGATGCAATCAACCAGGACACGTCGCCAAGTTCTGCCCCACAAGAGAAACGTCATCAACACTAACACTAGTGCAACGAAATCTGAGCCGTGACCAGCAAGTCATTGCCAAAACATTGATGGAGCCTCTTCAGGTTAGTACAATAGATACTTTTCTCAATTTAGACAAGAAATCTGAGCCTTTATTGCAAATATACACGTCCAATAAAGCAAAAGAATCATTAGATACTGAACAGATTCAAGAAATTGTTTTAAACTCAAATGAGAAAATAATTTCACATACTAATGATATGGTTCAAATTAAAATTTGTCCACCTGATTTCTATGATTCAATGACTGTTTTAACACACTTGTCTAGTGCCCAAAAGGTTGAAAAAGTTTCAGGTGCTAAGGAGACCATTACAGATCAAGAGGAGTTTCTCGACCGAAACAAAGTCCATGGAGAAGTGACACCAAGGCTGAACGGAATTGCTGGAAGAGATGATGAGAGTGATGATGACCCTGTTCAGATCAAAGAAGAACCACCTGATGCACATCTTAAGATCATAACAAAACTGATAGCAAACTACCATGCTAATCCCAGCCCCACATATACGCGAGGTAAGTACGTAAACTCATTAATCATATGTGATTCTGACTTGTTCTATACTTATGCAGGTTATGATGAGCCCTTGATCACATCAATTCTGCGAATCAAAGAGGAACCTCCTGATCAACACCAACAATCCCAAATCCAAGGAGAAGATAAAGGAGAATTAAAAGGCAATATAAGAGATATTGGTGGAGACCCACCTTGGAATCAAATACATGGCGATCCCCACTCAATGCTGATGAAGGAGGAACCTCTAGACCTACTTAAACATTTCCCACATATCCAGCCTCGAGGTAATCTTCTAAACCCTCATGTACTACAATGGACTAACTTGGTTTATTTATGTGTAGGAAAGTTTGTTTTGAGGACAAAACCTCTTGAAGAGGGAGGGAATGACGCAGCCCTAGCTTCTGAAGCATCACCAAAAATTGCCTGGACTACACTCTCAGCTCATCTAAGGAGCACCTCGAAGTGGAATCAACCAAAACTCAGCTCAAACGAAGAAGTTATGGCTTATACAAGACAGACGGACCAGAATCTGCCGGATTTGGACTGCTGTGCACTCGTCGGAGAATTCCGGCCAGACCAAGAAGAACCGAGCAATGAGGAGACCTGTTCTAGAATCTTGACTCAAAGACGAAGCCGTGAGAGTTGGAATCAGGTCTATATCTGCTATGGATCAAAAGTTATGATTTTTCCAACATAATGGATTCTACACTTGCCTCATTTGGAAGCTGCCAGATTCGGAATGCTACAATCATATGTTTGGAACCCGGGAGGGCCTCGATGATACTAGAGCCTCTCCTCAACAGCAAGACACGTGCATCTAGTGTCTTCACTGTCCTCATATAGTGAAGACACACAAAGACGTGCTAAGGAATTGTACTCTTTTTCCTTATCTTCAGTTTTCCCACTGGGTTTTTCTGAGAAAGGTTTTAACGAGGCAACACCCTTAGTGTGCATTCCAGGGCTTGTTCTCAGTCTAATACATCCTCCACAAGCCCAAGAATACTTCAGTACCAAGAGATATGCACGAAAATAAAGAAGAGCCCATGTTGCTCAAAACTTTCCATTTTTGAGTTATTTCCTTTTTCTTGCAAGTCTTGTTGTTTCTATTGAAACTACTTGCTGTTTTGCTTTATTTGTGACGTTTTTCACCTAGGGTTATGTTATAAAAACCCCCAGGTCGTACCTTGTATCAAAAAGCAAGTTTTAACCTAAAGAAAATTGAGTTTATTCTCTTAGAAAGGCAGCAGCCGCTTCCCTTCGTTCTTCTCTTGTTTTGATTGAGTAATTGAACTCTCAAGCCTGAGAATCCCACGTGTTTATCACAAGACTTCCGCATCTTGTGTGGCCTCACATCGATCCACTCGTTCTCCTTCAAGACGAGCATCTCTTTTCAAGAAGAACAACACCGTTGAAGAAGACTTGGTGTGACTCCAATCTCATCTTCAGCTGTCAAGCTTCAACCTTTGCTGCCTTGTGCTGCTGTCCTCTGGTGTGACTCCTGAGGCGTGTATCAAATGTGCACATAAGTGATTTAAGTTCCAAAATATCAAACTTTATTATGCCATTACGTTTCGAGATTTCGTGACGTTCCATTGAAAATAGCGATAACTCATAAGAATAGGAACTGAAGATATCAAACTTATGAATATGGTTTCATTTTATTATGTGGATAAATGTGCTCATCAGTGGTGTAAGTTTCAATATATCAAACTTTATTATGCCATTACGTTTCGAGATTTCGTGACATTCCATAGAAAATAGCGATAATTCATAAGAATCGAGAAGGAAGAAAATGAGTTCATGAAATGTTCAAACCACCAGAGTGAATTATGGGGATAAATGTGCTCATAAGTGGTGTAAATTGCAATATATCAAACTTTATTATGCAATTGCGTTTTGAGATTTCGTGACATTCCATTGAAAATAGCAATAACTCATAAGAATTGAGAAGGAAGGAAATGAGTTCATGAAATATTCAAAACCACCAAAGTGAATTATGGGGATAAATGTGCTCATAATTGGTGTAAGTTTCAATATATCAAGCTTTATTATGCCTTTGTGTTTTGAGATTTTGTGACCTTCCGTTGAAAATAGCGATAACTCATAGGAATCGAGACCAAGAAAATGAGTTCATAAAATGTTCAAAAATAGTAAAGTGAGTTATGGGGATAAATGTCCTCATAAGAGGTGTAAGTTTCAATATATCAAACTTTATTATGCCATTGCGTTTTCGAGATTTCGTGACCTTCCATCGAAAATAGCGATAACTCATAAGAATCGAGAACGAAGAAAATGAGTTAATGAAATGTTCAAAACCACCAAAGTGAATTATGGGGATCAATGTGCACATAAGTGATTTAAGTTTCAAAATATCAAACTTTATTATGCCATTACGTTTCGAGATTTAGTGACATTCCATTCAAAAATAGCGATAACTCATAAGAATCGAGAATGAGGGCAATGTGTTCATGGAATGTTCAAAACCACCAATGTGAATTATGAGGATAAATGTGCTCATAAGTGGTGTAAGTTTCAATATATCAAACTTTATTACGCCTTTGTGTTTCGAGATTTTGTGACCTTCCATTGAAAATAGCGATAACTCATAAGAATCGAGAACGAAGAAAATGAGTTCATGAAATGTTCAAAACCACCAAAGTGAATTATGGGGATAAAGGTGCTCATAAGTTTCAAAATATCCAACTTTATTATGCCATTACGTTTCGAGATTTCGTGACATTCCATTTAAAATAGCGATAACTCATAAGTGTAGGAAATGAAGATATCAAACTTATGAATATGGTTTAGTTTTATTATGTGGATAAATGTGCTCATAAGTGGTGTAAGTTTTAATATATCAAACTTTATTATGCCATTACGTTTCGAGATTTCGTGACATTCCATAGAAAATAGCGATAACTCATAAGAATCGAGAAGGAAGAAAATGAGTTCATGAAATGTTCAAACCACCAGAGTGAATTATGGGGATAAATGTGCTCATAAGTCGTGTAAACTGCAATATATCAAACTTTATTGTGCCATTGCGTTTTGAGATTTCGTGACATTCCATTGAAAATAGCAATAACTCATAAGAATCGAGAAGGAAGGAAATGAGTTCATGAAATATTCAAAACCACCAAAGTGAATTATGGGGATAAATGATACACGCCTCAGGAGTCACACCAGAGGACAGCAGCACAAGGCAGCAAAGGTTGAAGCTTGACAGCTGAAGATGAGATTGGAGTCACACCAAGTCTTCTTCAACGGTGTTGTTCTTCTTCAAAAGAGATGCTCGTCTTGAAGGAGAACGAGTGGATCGATGTGAGGCCACACAAGATGCGGAAGTCTTGTGATAAACACGTGGGATTCTCAGGCTTGAGAGTTCAATTACTCAATCAAAACAAGAGAAGAACGAAGGGAAGCGGCTGCTGCCTTTCTAAGAGAATAAACTCAATTTTCTTTAGGTTAAAACTTGCTTTCTGATACAAGGGACGACCTGGGGGTTTTATAACACAACCCTAGGTGAAAAACGTCACAAATAAAGCAAAACAGCAAGTAGTTTCAATAGAAACAACAAGACTTGCAAGAAAAAGGAAATAACTCAAAAAATGGAAAGTTTGGAGCAACATGGGCTCCTCTTTATTTTCGTGCATATCTCTTGATACTGAAGTATTCTTGGGCTTGTGGAGGATGTATTAGACTGAGAACAAACCCTGGAATGCGCACTAAGGGTGTTGCCTCGTTAAAACCTTTCTCAGAAAAACCCAGTGGGAAAACAAGATAAGGAAAAAGAGTACAATTCCTTAGCACGTCTTTGTGTGTCTTCACTATATGAGGACAGTGAAGACACTAGATGCACATGTCTTGCTGTTGAGGAGAGGCTCTAGTATCGTCGAAGGCTGTCCCGGATTCCAAACATATGATTGTAGCATTCCGAATCCGGCAGCTTCCAAATGAGGCAGGTGTAGAATCCGTCGCTTTGGAAAAATCATAACTTTTGATCCAGAGCAGCTATTGACTTGATTCCAACTCTCACGGCTTCGTCTTTGAGTCAAGATTCCAGAACATGTCTCCTCATTGCTCGGTTCTTCATGGTCTGGCCGGAATTCTCCGACGAATGCACAGCGGTCCAAATCCGGCAGATTCTGGTCCATCTGTCTTGTATAAGCCATAACTTCTTCGTTTGAGATGCGTTTGGGTTGATTCCACTTCGAGGTGCTCCTTAAATGAGCTGAGAGCATAGTCCAGACAATTGTTGGTGATGCTTCAGAAGCTAGGGCTGCGTCATTCCCTCCCTCTTCAAGAGGTTTTGTCCTCAAAACAAACTTTCCTCGAGGCTGGATTTGTAGGAAATGTTTAAGTAGGTCTAGAGGTTCCTCCTTCATCAGCATTGAGTGGGGATCGCCATGTATTTGATTCCAAGGTGGGTCTCCACCAATATCTCTTATATTGCCTTTTAATTCCCCTTTATGTTCTCCTTGGATTTGGGATTGTTGGTGTTGATCAGAGGTTCCTCTTTGATTCGCAGAATTGATGTGATCAAGGGCTCATCATAACCTGCATAAGTATAGAACAAGTCAGAATCACATACGATTAATGAGTTTACGTACTTACCTCGCGTATATGTGGGGCTGGGATTAGCATGGTAGTTTGCTATCAGTTTTGTTATGATCTTAAGATGTGCATCAGGTGGTTCTTCTTTGATCTGAACAGGGTCATCATCACTCTCATCATCTCTTGCAGCAATTCCGTTCAGCCTTGGTGTCACTTCTCCATGGACTTTGTTTCGGTCGAGAAACTCCTCTTGATCTGTAATGGTCTCCTTAGCACCTGAAACTTTTTCAACCTTTTGGGCACTAGACAAGTGTGTTAAAACAGTCATTGAATCATAGAAATCAGGACAAATTTTAATTTGAACCATATCATTAGTATGTGAAATTATTTTCTCATTTGAGTTTAAAACAATTTCTTGAATCTGTTCAGTATCTAATGATTCTTTTGCTTTATTGGACGTGTATATTTGCAATAAAGGCTCAGATTTCTTGTCTAAATTGAGAAGAGTATCTATTGTACTAACCTGAAGAGGTTCCATCAATGTTTTGGCAATGACTTGCTGGTCACGGCTCAGATTTCGTTGCACTAGTGTTAGTGTTGATGACGTTTCTCTTGTGGGGCAGAACTTGGCGACGTGTCCTGGTTGATTGCATCTGTAACACGTTAGTTCTAAAGATTTTAAGACACAACATGTACCTTCGGGTGTGCCACCATTATCCTCATGATCGCTTCTTTGTTTTGAGACTACATCTTGGAGCGGTTTTAATCCTTCTAAAGTTTTTGGCATATCCTTTGTTGAGTCCAACTCTTCCTTCGTACCTAGACCTGTCTCAACAACCTTTGGGCAAGACGAGCGTTTAATCATAGAAATGAGATGTTCAACAGACTTATTTAACTCATCCATTTCATCCTTCCAAGTTAAGTGCACTTCTAGCTTTACCCTTTTCTCATTACCGTTTGTTGTTCGAATGGGCATTGTAGGGCTGTTGCTACTTGTTTGGTGTTGTTGCAGCAGCTCCTGTGGTGAATACCTCTTACGCATCACCCATTTTAGTTCTTCCCATGTTCTGATTTTCGGCTCTTTGTAATGCCATCGATTATACTCGTCACAATCCCACCACTTTAATGCTTCCCCCCTGAGTTGTCCAAGGGCAATTGACAGCTTCTCTTCATGGGGAATTCTGTAGTACCAGAAGTACTTATGCATGTTGGTTTCCCATTGTAGATAATCCAATCCTGTAAACAAAAAGAATACAGGTCCAAAAAAACTTAGTTCCATCGCTATAATATATTCTGGATTTGGATTTGTAAGTGGGATGAAAGATAGCCCGTGGTGAGGGGTTCCATGAAGCCCATGGCTTTGGATATCTTGGTGTAGTGCGGTTCGGGTATGATGGTTCATGTTCAAACTCTTCTTCACGTCCAAGATCATCTCCATAACTGATGTTAGAATCAGTTTCGTCACTCCATGTTTCAGCATCACAATTATCTCCACGCAATGACTCCTCTTGAAAATCACTTTCAGGTTTGAATTCTTCTTCTCCCCAATCAACTTCAGATGTGTTGTAATCACTCTTATCTCCTTCTTTATACTCCATAAATTCTGTTTGAAGTTGTACCTCGCAAAAACAGAATTAAAATCGCTTAGTTTATGTGGGAGTGAGAGTTTTGTCACAAGCAATAAGTGTAATCCGAAAAATTGCAATAAACAATCAACAGAAATAACTCATAACCACATCAGCTCAGGCAATTAACGATTCATATATATATTTTTTTATAAGGTGGTCGAATTTCAGCTCTAATCAAAAATAGAAATTCAGATAAAACAGAAAAAGGAAATGCAGCTGAAACAGAAAAAGGAAACTGCACTTAATTCTCCTAAAGCCCTAATTTCCAAATTTTATCTTCTCCTTTAGCAACCTAGCAGCCACGAAAATTCAGTCTCTAATGTTGCAAACAACAGCCTAATATGATGATTCAATTCAGTTCTAAATGATCAAACAGGATGCAACAAAACAAGTTCACAAAACAGAAGCAAAACAGATTAACAGGGTGAAACACTCTAGCTAATTCGTTTTCTTCTACAGCTCTATCTTCTTTTTCTTTTTTTTCTAGATTAATGAAACAAACAACTAACAACCCAAAAACATAAGCAAACAAACGATTCAAACAAAAGAAAGCAGTAGATTTTTATTTTGGTTTTTTTGTTGATTAATAAAACAGAAACAGCAAAAACAGAATTAAAGGGATAAAGGTTGGATGAATACAACCTGATGGATAGGAGCTTTAGCTCTGATACCAAAATAATACACGCCTCAGGAGTCACACCAGAGGACAGCAGCACAAGGCAGCAAAGGTTGAAGCTTGACAGCTGAAGATGAGATTGGAGTCACACCAAGTCTTCTTCAACGGTGTTGTTCTTCTTCAAAAGAGATGCTCGTCTTGAAGGAGAACGAGTGGATCGATGTGAGGCCACACAAGATGCGGAAGTCTTGTGATAAACACGTGGGATTCTCAGGCTTGAGAGTTCAATTACTCAATCAAAACAAGAGAAGAACGAAGGAAGCGGCTGCTGCCTTTCTAAGAGAATAAACTCAATTTTCTTTAGGTTAAAACTTGCTTTCTGATACAAGGGACGACCTGGGGGTTTTATAACACAACCCTAGGTGAAAAACGTCACAAATAAAGCAAAACAGCAAGTAGTTTCAATAGAAACAACAAGACTTGCAAGAAAAAGGAAATAACTCAAAAAATGGAAAGTTTGGAGCAACATGGGCTCCTCTTTATTTTCGTGCATATCTCTTGATACTGAAGTATTCATGGGCTTGTGGAGGATGTATTAGACTGAGAACAAACCCTGGAATGCGCACTAAGGGTGTTGCCTCGTTAAAACCTTTCTCAGAAAAACCCAGTGGGAAAACAGAAGATAAGGAAAAAGAGTACAATTCCTTAGCACGTCTTTGTGTGTCTTCACTATATGAGGACAGTGAAGACACTAGATGCACATGTCTTGCTGTTGAGGAGAGGCTCTAGTATCGTCGAAGGCTGTCCCGGATTCCAAACATATGATTGTAGCATTCCGAATCCGGCAGCTTCCAAATGAGGCAGGTGTAGAATTCGTCGTTTTGGAAAAATCATAACTTTTGATCCAGAGCAGCTATTGACTTGATTCCAACTCTCACGGCTTCGTCTTTGAGTCAAGATTCCAGAACATGTCTCCTCATTGCTCGGTTCTTCATGGTCTGGCCGGAATTCTCCGACGAATGCACAGCGGTCCAAATCCGGCAGATTCTGGTCCATCTGTCTTGTATAAGCCATAACTTCTTCGTTTGAGATGCGTTTGGGTTGATTCCACTTCGAGGTGCTCCTTAAATGAGCTGAGAGCATAGTCCAGACAATTGTTGGTGATGCTTCAGAAGCTAGGGCTGCGTCAATAAATGTGCTCATAATTGGTGTAAGTTTCAATTTATCAATCTTTATTATGCCTTTGTGTTTTGAGATTTTGTGACCATCCATTGAAAATAGCGATAATTCATAGGAATCGAGAACGAAGAAAATGAGTTCATAAAATATTCAAAAATAGTAAAGTGAGTTATGGGGATAAATGTGCTCGTAAGAGGTGTAAGTTTCAATATATCAAACTTTATTATGCCATTTCGTTTTCGAGATTTCGTGACCTTCCATCGAAAATAGCGATAACTCATAAGAATCGAGAACGAAGAAAATGAGTTCATGAAATGTTCAAAACCACCAAAGTGAATTATGGGGATCAATGTGCACATAAGTGATTTAAGTTTCAAAATATCAAACTTTATTATGCCATTACGTTTCGAGATTTCGTGACATTCCATTGAAAATAGCGATAACTCATAAGAATAGGAAATGAAGATATCAAACTTATGAATATGGTTTAATTTTATTATGTGGATAAATGTGCTCATAAGTGGTGTAAGTTTCAATATATCAAACTTTATTATGCCATTACGTTTCGAGATTTCGTGACATTCCATAGAAAATAGCGATAACTCATAAGAATCGAGAAGGAAGGAAATGAGTTCATGAAATGTTCAAACCACCAGAGTGAATTATGGGGATAAATGTGCTCATAAGTGGTGTAAATTGCAATATATCAAACTTTATTATGCCATTGCGTTACGAGATTTCGTGACATTCCATTGAAAATAGCAATAACTCATAAGAATCGAGAAGGAAGGAAATGAGTTCATGAAATATTCAAAACCACCAAAGTGAATTATGGGGATAAATGTGCTCATAATTGGTGTAAGTTTCAATATATCAAGCTTTATCATGCCTTTGTGTTTTGAGATTTTGTGACCTTCCGTTGAAAATAGTGATAACTCATAGGAATCGAGAACAAAGAAAATGAGTTCATAAAATGTTCAAAAATAGTAAAGTGAGTTATGGGGATAAATGTCCTCATAAGAGGTGTAAGTTTCAATATATCAAACTTTATTATGCCATTGCGTTTTCGAGATTTCGTGACCTTCCATCGAAAATAGCGATAACTCATAAGAATCGAGAACGAAGAAAATGAGTTCATGAAATGTTCAAAACCACCAAAGTGAATTATGGGGATCAATGTGCACATAAGTGATTTAAGTTTCAAAATATCAAACTTTATTATGCCATTACGTTTCGAGATTTAGTAACATTCCATTCAAAAATAGCGATAACTCATAAGAATCGAGAATGAGGGCAATGTGTTCATGGAATGTTCAAAACCACCAAAGTGAATTATGAGGATAAATGTGCTCATAAGTGGTGTAAGTTTCAATATATCAAACTTTATTACGCCTTTGTGTTTCGAGATTTTGTGACCTTCCATTGAAAATAGCGATAACTCATAAGAATCGAGAACGAAGAAAATGAGTTCATGAAATGTTCAAAACCACCAAAGTGAATTATGGGGAAAAAGGTGCTCATAAGTTTCAAAATATCCAACTTTATTATGCCATTACGTTTCGAGATTTCGTGACATTCCATTTAAAATAGCGATAACTCATAAGAGTAGGAAATGAAGATATCAAACTTATGAATATGGTTTAATTTTATTATGTGGATAAATGTGCTCATAAGTGGTGTAAGTTTCAATATATCAAACTTTATTATGCCATTACGTTTCGAGATTTCGTGACATTCCATAGAAAATAGCGATAACTCATAAGAATCGAGAAGGAAGAAAATGAGTTCATGAAATGTTCAAACCACCAGAGTGAATTATGGGGATAAATGTGCTCATAAGTGGTGTAAACTGCAATATATCAAACTTTATTATGCCATTGCGTTTCGAGATTTCGTGACATTCCATTGAAAATAGCAATAACTCATAAGAATCGAGAAGGAAGGAAATGAGTTCATGAAATATTCAAAACCACCAAAGTGAATTATGGGGATCAATGTGCTCATAATTGGTGTAAGTTTCAATTTATCAATCTTTATTATGCCTTTGTGTTTTGAGATTTTGTGACCTTCCATTGAAAATAGCGATAACTCATAGGAATCGAGAACGAAGAAAATGAGTTCATAAAATGTTCAAAAATAGTAAAGTGAGTTATGGGGATAAATGTGCTCGTAAGAGGTGTAAGTTTCACTATATCAAACTTTATTATGTCATTGCGTTTTCGAGATTTCGTGACCTTCCATCGAAAATAGCGATAACTCATAAGAATCGAGAACGAAGAAAATGAGTTCATGAAATGTTCAAAACCACAAAAGTGAATTATGGGGATCAATGTGCACATAAGTGATTTAAGTTTCAAAATATCAAACTTTATTATGCCATTACGTTTCGAGATTTCGTGACATTCCATTGAAAATAGCGATAACTCATAAGAATAGTGAATGAAGATATCAAACTTATGAATATGGTTTAATTTTATTATGTGGATAAATGTGCTCATAAGTGGTGTAAGTTTCAATATATCAAACTTTATTATGCCATTATGTTTCGAAATTTCGTGACATTCCATTGAAAATAGCGATAACTCATAAGAATCGAGAAGGAAGGAAATGAGTTCATGAAATGTTGAAAACCACCAGAGTGAATTATGGGGATAAATGTGCTCATAAGTGGTGTAAATTTCAATATATCAAACTTTATTATGCCATTGCGTTTCGAGATTTCGTGACATTCCATTGAAAATAGCAATAACTCATAAGAATCGAGAAGGAAGGAAATGAGCTCATGAAATGTTCAAAAACCACCAAAGTGAATTATGGGGATAAATGTGCTCATAATTGGTGTAAATTTCATATCTAACTTTATAATGCCTTTGTGTTTGAGATTTTGTGACCTTCCATTGAAAATAGCGATAACCCATAGGAATAGAGAACGAGGAAAATGAGTTCATGAAATGTTCAAAACCACCAGAGTGAATTATGGGGATAAATGTGCTCATAAGAGGTGTAAGTTGCAATATATGAAACTTTATTATGCCATTGCTGTTGAATTATGCATCTTTTAGATTAAAGGAGGACAAATGGTCAAGGCATTTGTGTTGAGGCGTGAATCATGACCCGGAGTTTGCACGGATGATAAAGGAGAATCATGACCCGGATTTGCACGGGTACTAAAGCCGGAATCCAAACAGTTAGAACTGTTGGAGTCACGGGAGTGTGACCCGGAATATGCACGGGTACTAAACTCGGAATCTGCACGAATAGAGCCGCTGGATGAAGACGAGTTGGGTGAAGTGGTCCACAAGCTGAAAGAGAAAGGGGGACCAGCTGAGAGAGAAAGAGACATTTATTTAAGAAAGGGATTTGTTGGAATTATGCATAGTTTCAACAAAGGAAATTATCTAGGTTAGATTAAAATGGAAATTAACAAGTTATGTTAATTGTCTATTTTATTCTAAAAGAAATAGAAATTGTCCATTTAGCAAAATGGAAATTGGAGCTCTAAAGAAATGGAAACAAGGGTCTTTTGGTTTCCTATAAATAGAGAGTGTATCTCTCACTTGTAAAGATGAACACAAAGAGATGAAATAAAAGAAAACCCCTTAGAGGAAAACTCTCTCTTCTTCTTCTTATGTATTTGCGATTTCATACTTACTCTTAAGCAATATCATGAGCGAGTGAGAGAGAGAATAAGGAAGGGTTCTTATGAGTCTTGTATAATCATATGAGGTTTAATGAGGAAGACATAGAGTTGAATCTCATGTCCTTAGTCTCACTGAGCTCATATGCTTATGCATAGGCGATTGTAGAACTCTCTTGTGTGTTCCCCTCACCATAAGGAAACAAGATCCTTATGGTGTTGTATATTTTTCGACATGGTATCAGAGCATGGAAAGACCCATTGGGAGATTCCTTGTTAGTATCATGCTTATCCGCTGCTCTATACTCTCATTCTCATTCTTATTTTTCTCAGAAATCCAAAAATACTACCTATACTCAATTATACTCGTTTTTGGTTCTAAATCCACAAAGAAACCTCTTGTGTATCTGAAATAATTTGCCAAGCATAAACCCAAGACAGAAGAGTTAATCTCTGGTCCTTAGAAGAATTTGTGCTTTGGAAATTATTTTTGAACATTGTATAGGTTGTGTGTTCACAGTTTGAAGTATGTGTGTTCTCTATCTTGGATGGGAGATGTTCTGGGCGTACGGTGTGAGTAAATCTCATCCCTATTGGCGACAGCATCTCTCACCATCAAATAGACACATATCTCTCTTGCCCAAGTTGTAAGATGGTTAAAGGAAAGAGAGCTGAAGGTGAGCCGTTGGTGAAGGAGACTATGTGTGATGCGGTTGAACCAGAAATATTCTCAATGGCAAGGTGTGGTTCAAAGGAGGCACGTGGAGACTTGGATTCAGAGTAAGGATATTCAGGCCCTAAATGAGGATTTCTCATGGGCAATCCTACTCAAGATGGCTCAAATAACACGCATGATCCTACCGCGAAAAGACAAACCAGAGGAGAAGAGAAGATCTCACACAAAACCTTCAAGTAAGAAGAAAGTGTGAGGAAGAAGAAGCCCTTGAGATGCTGTGGTGGGGAGGTGATAACAAGCACTTTACAAGTGTTGGAATAACCTTACCATGTTCCAAACCAAGGAGAAGGAGCCGGCCATGTGATATTGGCCGAGAGAAGGAAGGGTCAGAAACTGCTGGATTTGGACCAATGTGCACTAGCCGGAAGATTCCGGTCATACCAAGATGAACCGATCAAAAAGGAGAGTTGTTATGGAATCTTGACTCAATAACGAAGCTCTGGGAGTTGGAATCAGGTCCATAGCTTCCATAGAGTGAAAGTTATGGTTGTTACAAGTCGAGACATGTTCTCGAGAGTTGCCGAAACGTGTGTGTTTCGAGAAAATGGTGCTTTGTATGGATCGGTTGAGAAGTGGCGTGTGATGGAAAGGCCTGAGCAAGTTGGAAAGCTTATGAGAGAAACTTGACAAGTCACTACTCATCTCTCATAAGTTGTTCATACAAGGAGAATGTCAAAACATGTCAAAAGTAATCGGTTGGAGTCAAAGCAGTAAGGATGCGTTGAATGCGCAAGGGGAGATTGGGCTGAAGGCAAACTTGCAAGTTTGAGTGGTTCTACTTACTTACCATTCCAAACTTGAGGGGGAGTGTGAAGAATCAGCCCATAATCACCCATGAGCCGGTTTAGCAAGAGGAGGAGCTAGCCGAGAGATTATAGACCAGATGTGATCTAAGATGGAACCGGTGTGGTTCTAAGGAGCTAGGGAGTCCATGGAGTGGCTACCTAAGATGGATTAAGAGGCTGAGGCTAATGCATAAGCCGAGGCAAAGGAGTGGTCAAGTATTGGCTAAGGCTTAGGCCGATTTGTTATAACCGGATATCTAAGCCAATGAATGACCGTGAAGGGAAGTTGGAGTTCAAATCATTAGCTGATCACTAAGGAGACGAGCTACAACAAACCTTGGAGAGAAACCAGATTCTAGAAGACTTAACCGAAGGATGCAAGGGGGAGTGTTGAGATGTGCATCACATTGGTTAAGGGAGTTCGGTGAGTTACAAAGGCATGGATCACCAAACAAGTCACAAGACCATGAGACATTAAGTTGTAGAATGGCTAAGTGATGAGTAAGGTGATTAAAGGCCGGGACAAGGTTCCGAGAATAGCCAGAACAAGGAAAGTTCCGAGATGTTACAAGTTGCCGGAACAAGGTTCCGAGAATAGCCAGAACAAGGAAAGTTCCGAGATGTTACAAGTTGCCGGGACAAGGTTCCGAGAATAGCCGGAACTAGAAAAGTTCCGAGATGTTACAAATTGCCGGGACAAGGTTCCGAGAATAGCTGGAACAAGGAAAGTTCCGAGATGTTACAAGTGGGTATTTGGTGACAGAACCAAAGTGTCTAACCCGAAGGATGATCAAGAGGAGATGGACCTAAGCGTGGTAGAACAAGGAGAAGTCAACAAGTAACCAAAGGCTTAACAAGTGACAAGAGTGGCGTTCCATACTCAAACGTCAAACTTGAGGGGGAGTTGGTTTAGATACTTAAGGAGTTGAACCAACATAATCTTATACACTTGTTGGTGGTGAAGATAGATTCATATTAAGGCGGAGAAATGAATCTGAGCATGTATGGGGATTTAATCTAAGGATGCAAGGGGGAGTGTTGAATTATGCATCTTTTAGATTAAAGGAGGACAAATGGTCAAGGCATTTGTGTTGAGGCGTGAATCATGACCCGGAGTTTGCACGGATGATAAAGGAGAATCATGACCCGGATTTGCACGGGTACTAAAGCCGGAATCCAAACAGTTAGAACTGTTGGAGTCACGGGAGTGTGACCCGGAATATGCACGGGTACTAAACTCGGAATCTGCACGAATAGAGCCGCTGGATGAAGACGAGTTGGGTGAAGTGGTCCACAAGCTGAAAGAGAAAGGGGGACCAGCTGAGAGAGAAAGAGACATTTATTTAAGAAAGGGACATTTATTTAAGATATTCAAGTGGTCCACAAGCTGAGAGAGAAAGGGGGACCAGCTGAGTTTGTTGGAATTATGCATAGTTTCAACAAAGGAAATTATCTAGGTTAGATTAAAATGGAAATTAACAAGTTATGTTAATTGTCTATTTTATTCTAAAAGAAATAGAAATTGTCCATTTAGCAAAATGGAAATTGGAGCTCTAAAGAAATGGAAACAAGGGTCTTTTGGTTTCCTATAAATAGAGAGTGTATCTCTCACTTGTAAAGATGAACACAAAGAGATGAAATAAAAGAAAACCCCTTAGAGGAAAACTCTCTCTTCTTCTTCTTATGTATTTGCGATTTCATACTTACTCTTAAGCAATATCATGAGCGAGTGAGAGAGAGAATAAGGAAGGGTTCTTATGAGTCTTGTATAATCATATGAGGTTTAATGAGGAAGACATAGAGTTGAATCTCATGTCCTTAGTCTCACTGAGCTCATATGCTTATGCATAGGCGATTGTAGAACTCTCTTGTGTGTTCCCCTCACCATAAGGAAACAAGATCCTTATGGTGTTGTATATTTTTCGACAATTGCGTTTCGAGATTTCGTGATCTTCCATTGAAAATAGCAATAACTCATAAGAATCGAGAAGGAAGGAAATGAGCTCATGAAATGTTCAAAACCACCAAAGTGAATTATGGGGATAAATGTGCTCATAATTGGTGTAAGTTTCATATCAAACTTTATTATGCCTTTGTGTTTGAGATTTCGTGACCTTCCATTAAAATAGCGATAACCCATAGGAATAGAGAACGAAGAAAATGAGTTCATGAAATGTTCAAAACCACCAGAGTGAATTATGGGGATAAATGTGCTCATAAGAGGTGTAAGTTGCAATATATCAAGTTTTATTATGCCATTGCGTTTCGAGATTTCGTGACCTTCCATTGAAAATAGCAATAACTCATAAAAATCGAGAAGGAAGGAAATGAGCTCATGAAATGTTCAAAATCACCAAAGTGAATTATGGGGATAAATGTGTTCATAACTGGTGTAAGTTTCATATCAAACTTTATTATGCCTTTGTGTTTGAGATTTCGTGACCTTCCATTGAAAATAGCGATAACCCATAGGAATAGAGAACGAAGAAAATGAGTTCATGAAATGTTCAAAACCACCAGAGTGAATTATGGGGATAAATGTGCTCATAAGAGGTGTAAGTTGCAATATATAAAACTTTATTATGCCATTGCGTTTCGAGATTTCGTGACCTTCCATTGAAAATAGCGATAACTCATAGGAATCGAGAACGAAGAAAATGAGTTCATAAAATGTTCAAAAAAGTGAGTTATGGGGATAAATGTGCTCATAAGAGGTGCAAGTTTCAATATATAGAACTTTATTATGCCGTTACGTTTCGAGATTTCATGACTTTCTATTGAAAATAGCGATAACTCATCAGAATCAAGAATGAGGGCAATGCTTTCATGGAATGTTCAAAACCACCAAGGTGAATAATGGGGATAAATGTGCTCATAAGTGGTGTAAATTGCAATATATCAAACTTTATTATGCCATTGCCTTTGGAGATTTCGTGACATTCCATTGAAAATAGAGATAACTCACAAGAATCGAGAAGGAAGGAAATGAGTTCATGAAATGTTCAAAACCACCAAAGTGAATTATGGGGATAAATGTGCTCATAATTGGTGTAAGTTTCAATATATCAAATTTTATTATGCATTTGTGTTTTGAGATTTTGTGACCTTCCATTGAAAATAGCGATAACTCATAGGAATCGAGAACGAAGAAAATGAGTTCATAAAATGTTCAAAAATACTAAAGTGAGTTATGGGGATAAATGTGCTCATAAAAGGTGCAAATTTCAAAATATATAAATTTATTATGCCATTGCTTTTTCGAGATTTCGTGACCTTCCATTGAAAATAGCAGTAACTCATAAGAATCGAGAACGAAGAAAATGAGTTCATGAAATGATACACGCCTGGTCTCAAAACTCAGAATCTTCAAACGATGGTGTTGTTCTTCTTCAGGAGAGAGGCTCGTCTTGAAGGAGAAACGGTGGAGCGATGTGAGACCACACAAGATGCGGAAGCCTTGTGATAAACACTAAGTGATTCTCAGGTTTGAGAGTCCGATTACTCAATCAAGCAAGAGAAGAGAGAAGGAAGCGGCTGCTGCCTAGGTTTGAGAGATAAACTCGTTTTTGTTTTAGGGTAAAAAGTCTATCTCATTAAGAGGACGACCTAGGCTTTATATATTAGCCCCTTGACATCAAAAACGTCACAAACAACCAAGAATAACAAGTAGTTCAAGCAAAAACAGCAGGGTTTGCGAAAATAAGGAAATAACTCAAAAATGGAAAGTTTGAGCTAAAACAGAACAACTTGTCTCTCGTTAGTCTTTGCTCTTGGCGCTCAGCTCTTGAAGTGTTCTTGGACTTGTGAAAGATGTAGTAGACCGAGAACAAGTCCAAAATGCGCACTAAGGGTGTTGCCTCGTTAAAACCTTCCTCAGAAAACCCATACCCCTTGGGACAAAACTGATGGTAAGGAAAAAGAGTACAATACCTTAGCACGTCTTTGTGTGTCTTCACTATATGATGACAGTGAAGACACTAGACTCACGTGTCTTGATGCTGAGAAGTGGCCATGGGGCCTGAACTGAAACGCAGCTCGAAGGAGAAGGCCGTGTAGCCTCATTTAAGTCGAAAAGAGAGCTGGCGGTTTACGGTGATGCAACGGACATGTCATTGTGCTTTCCTGGAGTAAGAGTGATGTAATTGAAGTCCTCCAATGCAGCTGCTACATATCCATTGAACTTATGCCTCAATGCTTTAGCCCTTTGGCGTGTAATAGGGCCGGCTGGAATGTATGGAATTGGGTTCTCCACAGATTCAGCGTCATCTCCTTTCAGCTCCAAGGTGATGTCCTCATCATTCCCACCCTCTTCAGAAGGTTTTGACCTCAAAACTGGTTCATCACCTGCATCAAACAATTCTAAGTCAATAACATTGAAAGTAGGAGATATATTAAACTCACCTGGTAGTTCAAGCCTATAGGCGTTGTCATTGATCTTCTCAGCTACTCGGAATGGCCCATCTCCTCTTGGTGCTAGCTTGTCCTTCCTCTTGTTTGGGAACCGTTCTGGACGCATATGAAGCCATACCCAATCTCCTTCTTTGAAGATGACCTGTTTACGCCCCTTGTTAGCTTGCTTAGCATACATCTCAGTTTTCTTCTCAATGTTCTCTCTAGCTTTTTGATGTATGCTCTTGATGTAATCAGCCTTTTTCTGTCCTTCTAAGCTCACGATCTCAGCTGGCGGCAATGGTGAGAGGTCTAATGGCGAGTTTGGATTAAAGCCATAGACAACCTGAAATGGTGACAGCTTGGTGGCGGAGTGAACAGCTCGATTGTAAGCAAACTCCACAAATGGTATACACTCTAACCAGTTTTTCAAATTCCTCCCAATGGTTGCTCTCAGCAATGTTGACAAAGTCCGGTTAACAACCTCAGTTTGCCCATCTGTTTGAGGATGGCAAGTTGTAGAGAACACTAGCTTCGTTCCCAGCTTCTTCCAAAGCGTTCTCCAGAAATGACTCAGAAACTTGGTGTCTCTATCTGATACAATCGTCCTTGGAATCCCATGTAATCTCACTACTTCTACGAAGAATAAGTTGGAGGTCCGAGAAGCATCATTAGTTTTAGCACATGGAATGAAATGTGCCATCTTTGAGAACCTATCCACAACAACGAAGATAGAATCCTTATTCTGAATCTTGGGAAGTCCAAGCACAAAATCCATTGATATGTCGACCCAAGGAGCTGTAGGTATAGGCAACGGCATGTATAGTCCATGAGGATGAGATTTAGACTTAGCCTGCTTGCACGTTACACATCTAGCACAAAACGCCTCCACTGTTTTTCTGAGATGAGGCCAAAAGAAATGCTCCTTCAGTATGCTCAATGTCTTCTCAGCCCCAAAATGACCCATAAGACCACCCCCATGAGCTTCTCTAATCAGCAATTCACGTAGAGAACCCTGAGGTATGCACAGTCTCCTTTCTCTAAATAAAAATCCATCTGACTTGTAGAAATTGCTGTAGGCTCCTTTACCACATTCTGAGTAGATATCCTTGAAATCTGGGTCTTCTTCATATTGCATCTTAATCATTTCAAACCCCAAAACCTTAGACTCCATCGTGGTGATCAACGCATGTCTCCTTGAAAGTGCATCAGCTACCACGTTCTCTTTACCCTTTTTGTACTTAATGACATAAGGGAATGTCTCAATGTACTCCAGCCAGCGAGCATGTCTCTTCTTAAGTGTTGTTTGCCCCTTGAGATGCTTCAGCGTTTCATGATCAGTATGAATTACACATTCTCTAGCAAGCAGGTAGTGTTGCCACGTCTCCATAGCTCTAACCAACGCATACAACTCCTTGTCATAAGTAGGATAATTCAACGCAGCCCCACTTAGCTTTTCACTGAAATAAGCCACTGGTTTGCCTCCTTGAGTAAGAACAGCCCCTATCCCAATTCCAGATGCATCACACTCCACTTCAAAGGTCTTATTAAAATCTGGAAGTGCTAGAACAGGTGCATTAGTTAGGCGTTCCTTCAGATCCTGAAACGCCTTATTCTGAGCTTCTCCCCAAGTAAACCCAACGTTTTTCTTGATAACTGATGTGAGTGGTGCAGCCACACTACTAAAGTCCTTAACAAAACGGCGATAGAAGCTTGCAAGACCATGGAAGCTTCGAACTTGGCTGATGCTTGTTGGGGTTGGCCATTCTTGTATAGCCCTTATCTTCTCTCCATCAACCTGTAGTCCCTGCGAACTCACAACAAATCCTAGAAAAACTAGCTCATTAGTGCAGAATGTGCACTTCTTTAAGTTTGCATAAAGGCCTTCCTTTCGGAGAGTCTTTAAGACTAACTCAAGATGACGCAGCCCTAGCTTCTGAAGCATCACCAACAATTGCCTGGACTATGCTCTCAGCTCATTTAAGGAGCACCTCGAAGTGGAATCAACCCAAACGCACCTCAAACGAAGAAGTTATGGCCTATACAATACAAACAGAGCAGAATCTGCCGGATTTGGACCACTGTGCACTCGTCAGAGGATTCTGTCAAGACCATGAAGAACCGAGTAAAAAGGAGACCTGTTCTGGAATCTTGATTCAAATACGAAGCCGTGAGAGTTGGAATCAGGTCAATAGCTGATGAGGACATCACCTTGGAGCTGAAAGGAGATGACGTTGAATCTGTGGAGAACCCAATTCCATACATTCCAGCCGGCCCTATTACACGCCAAAGGGCTAAAGCATTGAGGCATAAGTTCAATGGATATGTAGCAGCTGCATTGGAGGACTTCAATTACATCACTCTTACTCCAGGAAAGCACAATGACATGTCCGTTGCATCACCAGAAACCGCCAGCTCTCTTTTCGACTTAAATGAGGCTACACGGCCTTCTCCTTCGAGCTGCGTTTCTGTTCAGGCCCCATGGCCACTTCTCAGCATCAAGACACGTGAGTCTAGTGTCTTCACTGTCATCATATAGTGAAGACACACAAAGACGTGCTAAGGTATTGTACTCTTTTTCCTTACCATCAGTTTTGTCCCAAGGGGTATGGGTTTTCTGAGGAAGGTTTTAACGAGGCAACACCCTTAGTGCGCATTTTGGACTTGTTCTCGGTCTACTACATCTTTCACAAGTCCAAGAACACTTCAAGAGCTGAGCGCCAAGAGCAAAGACTAACGAGAGACAAGTTGTTCTGTTTTAGCTCAAACTTTCCATTTTTGAGTTATTTCCTTATTTTCGCAAACCCTGCTGTTTTTGCTTGAACTACTTGTTATTCTTGGTTGTTTGTGACGTTTTTGATGTCAAGGGGCTAATATATAAAGCCTAGGTCGTCCTCTTAATGAGATAGACTTTTTACCCTAAAACAAAAACGAGTTTATCTCTCAAACCTAGGCAGCAGCCGCTTCCTTCTCTCTTCTCTTGCTTGATTGAGTAATCGGACTCTCAAACCTGAGAATCACTTAGTGTTTATCACAAGGCTTCCGCATCTTGTGTGGTCTCACATCGCTCCACCGTTTCTCCTTCAAGACGAGCCTCTCTCCTGAAGAAGAACAACACCATCGTTTGAAGATTCTGAGTTTTGAGACCAGGCGTGTATCATCTTTGGTATCGAGCTAAAGTTCCTTCAATCAGGTTGTGTCTAAACCTATCCTTTGCTTTCAGTCAATTTGCTTTAGAAGTTATTGAGAATCAAGTTATTAGGTTGTTTCAATTGATAGCTTGTTTAATCGTTGCTTCTATTTGCTTATCTTCTTGTTTGCTTCTGTTTTGATTCTTTATTGCTTTTGTTTCATCGTTTGTTTGTTTCAGTATTTCGTTGTTTTGGTTTGTTAAGTTGCTAGTTTATTGTTTCATAAAGTTAAGAAAAAGAAAAGAAAAAGGTTAGGTTGCTGAAGGAATCGTTTAGCTTGTGTGTTTCACCTTGTTAAATTATTTGCTTCTGTTTTTGTGTACTGCTTGTTTAATCACTTAGAACCGAATTTGATCATCATATTAAGCTGTTGTTGCACCATTAGAGACTGAATTTTCGTGGCTGCTAGGTTAGAGAAGACGAAAATTAAGATAGAAAATTAGGGCTGCACTAGACATAAGTGAAGTTTCCTTTTTCTGTTTTGTGAATTTTTCTTTTTCCTGCAGTCTGTTTGATTATTTCCAGAAAACTAAGCTTGTGATTTTCCTGTTTTGTGCAAGGAGAAATCGACCTCAATGGCTGAGAATTATGATCAAACTGACGCCAACAATGCCATGATTCAAATGATGGCAAATATCAACACTCAACTCCAAGCTCTCACTAACCGAATGGACCGCATGGAGAACCCTCCCATGCACGCAAGAAGAGAAAATGGACCTGAACCGTATCAGAACCGAAGGGTACATGATCCAGGCGATCTGCCACCGCCACCACCACCACGAGCTAGACATGCTTATGAAGAGCATGAACACAGTACCAGCCACCACCGCCTCAGCACTCACCAGACCTGAAATTAAACGCACCAACTTTTGCTGGAAGAGTTGATCCAGAAGCTTATCTAGAGTGGGAAAGGAGAATGGATAAGATTTTTGGCTGTTACAATTACACCGAGGCAAAGAAGGTAGCCTTTGCAGCAGCTCAGCTGACAGACCATGCCCTTACATGGTGGGATCGAGATGTGGCTGATAGGAGACGTTACCAAGACCATCCTATCTCTACTTGGCACGACATGAGACAGTTAATGAAAAGGAGATATGTGCCACCACATTTCCACCGTGAGCTGCAAAAGAAACTCAGACGGCTTACTCAAGGCAACAAATCAGTGGAAGAATATTATGAGGAATTTGAGCAACTCAGGAATCGCCTTGAATTAGATGAAGCACCGAAACACTCATGGTTCGGTTTCTGGATGGGTTACAAGAGCGGATTGTTACAAAAGTGGAAATGCAAGTATATCATCAGATGGAGGATCTCCGCACTTAGCAATCCAAGCTGAACAACAAATCAAGAGAAAGAACTCAAGTTTCAGCCGAAATAAAAATACTTGGAGTTCAGCGCCAAAACAAGGCGATAAGGGCAAAGCGGTTGTGATTGATTCACGTTTTAAACCAAGAGCTCCTGAGCCATCTAGAGACACTAAAGCTGAGCCCAGACGTGATCATCAGCCTCGAAACCAACAAAATCAGCAGAGGAGCCGAGACATTACCTGTTATAAGTGTCGAGGCCGAGGGCATATATCCAGGGATTGTCCTAATCAAAGAGTGATGATCCTTACTGAATCTGGGGATTATGAATCACAAGATGAAGAAGAGGCTGAGGGGACGCTGATGAGGAGATTACAGAATTTCCCGACACCGGAGAGCTTCTAATGATGAGACGCATTCTCAGCACCATGATAGAACCAGAGGAGAGTGCTCAGCGCGAAAACATCTTCCATACCAGATGTACTATCAAGGGGAAGGTATGTTCTCGATAATTGATGGGGGTTCTTGTACAAACGTTGCAAGCCTCTATATGGTTGAAAAACTAGGCTTGGAGAGAACTAAGCATCCGAGACCTTACAGGTTGAGGTGGCTCAATGATAAGTCTGAGTTAAAGATCAGCGATCAAGTGACAGTTCCATTTAGTGTGGGGCGTTACAATGATCAAGTGCTCGTGATGTGGTTCCAATGCAAGCTGGCCATCTCTTATTGGGACGTCCATGGCAGTTTGACAAAGAAACCACTCATAACGGTCGCACCAATTTATACTCGTTTATTCATGATAAAAGAAAAGTGAATTTAGCTCCATTATCACCTCAGCAAGTTCATGAAATGCAAATTAAAATGTCTAAAGAAAAGAGTAATGGTGCTAAATCTAACTTCCTAGTTAATACTAGTGAAGTAAGAAGGGCTTTAAAAACTACTTCACACACTTGTGCTACTAATGGTCTTTAAGGAGCTTTTGAGCGCAGGTTCTGTAGCTGTGGAGTTACCTAAGGAGATAAGTCAGCTCCTAGAACAATTTGAGGACGTTTTTCCTGAAGAGATACCGGCTGGACTGCCACCAAGCCGAGGGATAGAGCACCAAATCGATTTCATACCTGGTGCACAGCTTCCAAATAGACCAGCTTACCGTGTGAATCCAGAGGAAGCAAAAGAGCTTGAACGTCAAGTTAGGGCACTAATGGAGCAAGGTTATGTGAGGGAGAGTCTTAGTCCCTGTGCTGTACCGGTCTTGCTAGTGCCTAAGAAGGATGGGTCGTGGAGGATGTGTGTGGACTGTAGGGCGATTAACAACATAACCATTAAGTATAGACATCCAATTCCACGCCTTGATGACATGCTGGATGAGCTTAGTGGAGCCACCATCTTCTCTAAAATAGACCTGAAGAGTGGATATCATCAAGTCAGGATGAAAGAAGGAGATGAATGGAAAACAGCATTCAAAACGAAACAAGGACTCTATGAATGGCTAGTCATGCCATTTGGACTCTCAAATGCACCCAGCACATTTATGCGTCTAATGAACCATGTTCTTAGGGCATACATCTGTAAGTTTGTAGTTGTGTATTTTGATGATATTTTAATTTACAGTTCTTGTTTATCTGACCATGTGACACATCTTGAGTTAGTCTTAAAGACTCTCCGAAAGGAAGGCCTTTATGCAAACTTAAAGAAGTGCACATTCTGCACTAATGAGCTAGTTTTTCTAGGATTTGTTGTGAGTTCGCAGGGACTACGGGTTGATGGAGAGAAGATAAGGGCTATACAAGAATGGCCAACCCCAACAAGCATCAGCCAAGTTCGAAGCTTCCATGGTCTTGCAAGCTTCTATCGCCGTTTTGTTAAGGACTTTAGTAGTGTGGCTGCACCACTCACATCAGTTATCAAGAAAAACGTTGGGTTTACTTGGGGAGAAGCTCGAGAATAAGGCGTTTCAGGATCTGAAGGAACGCCTAACTAATGCACCTGTTCTAGCACTTCCAGATTTTAATAAGACCTTTGAAGTGGAGTGTGATGCATCTGGAATTGGGATAGGGGCTGTTCTTACTCAAGGAGGCAAACCAGTGGCTTATTTCAGTGAAAAGCTAAGTGGGGCTGCGTTGAATTGTCCTACTTATGACAAGGAGTTGTATGCGTTGGTTAGAGCTATGGAGACGTGGCAACACTACCTGCTTGCTAGAGAATGTGTAATTCATACTGATCATGAAACGCTGAAGCATCTCAAGGGGCAAACAACACTTAAGAAGAGACATGCTCGCTGGCTGGAGTACATTGAGACATTCCCTTATGTCATTAAGTACAAAAGGGTAAAGAGAACGTGGTAGCTGATGCACTTTCAAGGAGACATGCGTTGATCACCACGATGGAGTCTAAGGTTTTGGGGTTTGAAATGATTAAGATGCAATATGAAGAAGACCCAGATTTCAAGGATATCTACTCAGAATGTGGTAAAGGAGCCTACAGCAATTTCTACAAGTCGAGATGGATTTTTATTTAGAGAAAGGAGACTGTGCATACCTCAGGGTTCTCTACGTGAATTGCTGATTAGAGAAGCTCATGGGGGTGGTCTTATGGGTCATTTTGGGGCTGAGAAGACATTGAGCATACTGAAGGAGCATTTCTTTTGGCCTCATCTCAGAAAAACAGTGGAGGCGTTTTGTGCTAGATGTGTAACGTGCAAGCAGGCTAAGTCTAAATCTCATCCTCATGGACTATACATGCCGTTGCCTATACCTACAGCTCCTTGGGTCGACATATCAATGGATTTTGTGCTTGGACTTCCCAAGATTCAGAATAAGGATTCTATCTTCGTTGTTGTGGATAGGTTCTCAAAGATGGCACATTTCATTCCATGTGCTAAAACTAATGATGCTTCTCAGACCTCCAACTTATTCTTCAGAGAAGTAGTGAGATTACATGGGATTCCAAGGACGATTGTATCAGATAGAGACACCAAGTTTCTGAGTCATTTCTGGAGAACGCTTTGGAAGAAGCTGGGAGCAAGCTAGTGTTCTCTACAACTTGCCATCCTCAAACAGATGGGCAAACTGAGGTTGTTAACCGGACTTTGTCAACATTGCTTGAGAGCAACCATTGGGAGGAATTTGAAAAACTGGTTAGAGTGTATACCATTTGTGGAGTTTGCTTACAATCGAGCTGTTCACTCCGCCACCAAGCTGTCACCATTTCAGGTTGTCTATGGCTTTAATCCAAACTCGCCATTAGACCTCTCACCGTTGCCGCCAGCTGAGATCGTGAGCTTAGAAGGACAGAAAAAGGCTGATTACATCAAGAGCATACATCAAAAAGCTAGAGAGAACATTGAGAAGAAAACTGAGATGTATGCTAAGCAAGCTAACAAGGGGCGTAAATGGTCATCTTCAAAGAAGGAGATTGGGTATGGCTTCATATGCGTCCAGAACGGTTCCCAAACAAGAGGAAGGACAAGCTAGCACCAAGAGGAGATGGGCCATTCCGAGTAGCTGAGAAGATCAATGACAACGCCTATAGGCTTGAACTACCAGGTGAGTTTAATATATCTCCTACTTTCAATGTTATTGACTTAGAATTGTTTGATGCAGGTGATGAACCAGTTTTGAGGTCAAAACCTTCTGAAGAGGGTGGGAATGATGAGGACATCACCTTGGAGCTGAAAGGAGATGACGTTGAATCTGTGGAGAACCCAATTCCATACATTCCAGCCGGCCCTATTACACGCCAAAGGGCTAAAGCATTGAGGCATAAGTTCAATGGATATGTAGCAGCTGCATTGGAGGACTTCAATTACATCACTCTTACTCCAGGAAAGCACAATGACATGTCCGTTGCATCACCAGAAACCGCCAGCTCTCTTTTCGAGTTAAATGAGGCTACACGGCCTTCTCCTTCGAGCTGCGTTTCTGTTCAGGCCCCATGGCCACTTCTCAGCATCAAGACACGTGAGTCTAGTGTCTTCACTGTCATCATATAGTGAAGACACACAAAGACGTGCTAAGGTATTGTACTCTTTTTCCTTACCATCAGTTTTGTCCCAAGGGGTATGGGTTTTACGAGGAAGGTTTTAACGAGGCAACACCCTTAGTGCGCATTTTGGACTTGTTCTCGGTCTACTACATCTTTCACAAGTCCAAGAACACTTCAAGAGCTGAGCGCCAAGAGCAAAGACTAACGAGAGACAAGTTGTTCTGTTTTAGCTCAAACTTTCCATTTTTGAGTTATTTCCTTATTTTCGCAAACCCTGCTGTTTTTGCTTGAACTACTTGTTATTCTTGGTTGTTTGTGACGTTTTTGATGTCAAGGGGCTAATATATAAAGCCTAGGTCGTCCTCTTAATGAGATAGACTTTTTACCCTAAAACAAAAACGAGTTTATCTCTCAAACCTAGGCAGCAGCCGCTTCCTTCTCTCTTCTCTTGCTTGATTGAGTAATCGGACTCTCAAACCTGAGAATCACTTAGTGTTTATCACAAGGCTTCCGCATCTTGTGTGGTCTCACATCGCTCCACCGTTTCTCCTTCAAGACGAGCCTCTCTC
>JAMKOQ010000499.1:0-77124 GCA_026770425.1 Boechera divaricarpa | reverse complement strand
GGGAAATGAGTTCATGATGAGGACATCACGCTTGGAGCTGAAAAGGGATAGCTGAATACATGGAGAACCCAATTCCATACATTCCAGCTGCAGCCTATTACACGCCAAAGAGGCTAAAAACGCATTGAGGCATAAGTTCCAATGGATATGCTCGCAGCTACGTGGCGCAAAAGCGCTCCACCAGTAAGCCGACTTTGCACCAGCTTCTCCAACTTTGGACACCACGGAGAAGGCTTCAGAACCAAGCTGAACCAGCTAACGCATGCTCTGACCTGGAAGACCAATTACATCACTCTTACTCCAGGAAAGCACAATGACTTATGTCCGTTGCATTTTTCACCAGAAACCGCCAGCTCTCTTTTCGAAGCTCAAATGAGGCTACACAGCTTTCTCCTTAGAGACTACGTTTCTGTTTCATTTAGCCCCATGGCCACTTCTCAGCATCAAGACACACGTATTAGTCTAGTGTCTTCACTGTCATCATATAGTGAAGACACACAAAGACGTGCTTTCAGGCATTGTACTCTTTTTCCTTACCATCCGAGTTTTGTCCCCACAAGAGGTATGGGTTTTCTACGAGGAAGGTTTTAACGAGGCAACACCCTTAGTGCGCATTTTGGACTTGTTCTGCGGTCTACTACATCTTTCACAAGTCTGATTAAGAACACTTCCAAGAGCTGAGCGCGAAGAGCCAAAGACTAACGAGAGAGCCAAAGTTGTTACTGTTTTAAGCTCAAACTTTTCCATTTACATTTATTTCCTTATTTCGCAAACCCTGCTGTTTTTGCTTGAACTACTTATTATTGTTTCTTTGGTTGTTTGTGACGCATTTTTTTTTGATGTCAAGGGGCTATTATATAAAGCCTAGGTCGTCCTCTTAATGAGATAGACTTTTTACCACAAAAAAACAAAAGCGAGTTTATCTCTCAAGCCTGAAGCAAAAAGGCGACGCTTCAACCTCTCTTCTCTTGCTTGATTGAGTAATGGCAGGACTCTCAAACCTGAGAATCATAGTGTTTATCACAAGGCTTCCCGCATCTTGTGTGGTCTCACATCGCTCACCGGTTTCTCCTTCAAGACGAGCCTACTCCCTAGAAGCAACCAGCGTCGTTGTGAAGATTCGAGGGTTTGAGACAGGGCAGTGTATCATCTTTGGTATCAGAGCTAAAGTTCCTTCAATCAGGTTGTGCTCCTAAACCTATCCTTTGCTTTCAGTCAATTTGCTTTAGAAGTTATTGAGAATCCAAGTTATTCAGGTTGTTTCAATTGATAGCTTGTTTTTTAATCGTTATGCCACATTTGCTTATCTTTTCTTTGTTGCTTCTGTTTTGATTCTTTATTGCTTTTGTTTCATCGTTTGTTTGTTTCCAGTATTTCGTTGTTTTGGTTTGTTAAGTTGCTGATTTATTGTTTCATAAAGTTAGAGAAAAAGAAAAGAAAAAGGTTAGGTTGCTGAAGGGAATCGTTTAGCTTGTGTGTTTCACCTTGTTAAATTATTTGCTTCTGTTTTTGTGTACTGCTTGTTTAATCACTTAGAACCGAATTTGATCATCATATTAAGAAAGTTGTTGCACCATTAGAGACTGAATTTTCGTGGCTGCTAGGTTAGAGAAGACGAAAATTAAAACAGGAAAATTAGGGCTTCAATAGAATAAGTGCAGTTTTCCTTTTTCTGTTTTAGTGAATTTTCCTTTTCTTTGCAATTTGCTTACTTTCAGAAGCTAAGCTTTTTGAATTTCGTTTTGTGCAAGGGACAAACGTCTATATAGCTGAAGAATATGAGCAAGCTGAGACCAAACAACGCGATGATTCAGATGTTCCATGCTAACATCAACACTCAGCTCCAAGACATTGTGACAAACCGAATGGACAGAATGGAGAATCCTCCTGTGCAAGCAAGGAGAAATAACGGACCAGAACCACATCAGAATCATAGGGCATATGATCCAGGAAGTTTGCCACCACCACCACCACCCCGAAGCTAGGACATGCTTGTGGAGAGCATGAACCAAAGTACCAGCCATACACGCCTTTCGGCCCAACTCACCGGACACGAAATTAAAGCGCACCCAACTTTTGCTGGAAGAGTTGATCCAGAAGCTTATCTAGGTGGGAAAGGAGAATGGATAAGATTTTTGGCTGTTACAATTACACCGAGGCGAAGAAGGTGGCCTTTGCACGCAGCTCCAGCTGACAGACCATGCCCTTACATGGTGGGATCGAGATGTGGCTGATAGGAGACGTTACCAAGACCATCCTTTATCTACCCACTTGTGCGACTATATGAGGCAGTTAATGAAAAAGGAGATATGCTGCCACCCACATTTCCACCGTGAGCTGCAAAAGAAATTCAGACGGCTTACTCATAAAGTGCCAAGCGAAATCAGGTGGAAGAATATGCCCATGAGGAATTTGAGCATGTCCCCTCAAGAATCATTTCCTTGAATTAGATGAAGCACCAGGTGAAACACTCCATGGTTCAGGTTTAGGATGGGTTACAAGAGCTGGATTGTTACAAAAAGTGGAAATGCCAAAGTATATCATCAGATGGAGGATCTCCTGCACTTAGCAATCCAAGCTTGAACAACAAATCAAGAGAAAGAACTCAAGTTTCAGCCGAAAATAAAAATACTTGGAGTTCAGCGCCAGAAACAAGCTGATAAGGGCAAAGCAGTTGTGGATTGATTCACGTTTTAAACCAAGAGCTCCTGAGCCATCTGGATTTGAACAGTAAAGCTTGAGCCCAGACGTGATCATCAGCCTCGAAACCAACAAAATCAGCAAGAGGAGCCGAGACATTCTACCTGTTATAAGTGTCAATATGCCCGAGGGCATATATCCAGGGGATTGTCCTAATCAAAGAGTGATGGATCCTTACTGAATCTGGGGATTATGCAGATCACAAGATGAAGAAGAGGCCTGCTGAGGGTACGCTGATGAGGAGATTACAGAATTTCAGACACCGGAGAGCTTCTAATGATGAGACGCATTCTCAGCACCATGATAGAACCAGAGGAGAGTGCTCAGCGCGAAAACATCTTCCATACCAGATGTACTATCAAGGGAAGGTATGTTCTCTGATAATTGATGGGGGTTCTTGTACAAACGTTGCAAGCCTCTATATGGTTGAAAATAGCGATAACTCATAAGAATCAAGAAGGTGGAAAATGAGTTCATGAGATGTTCAAAACCACCAAAGAGAATTAGGGAATAAATATGCTCATAAGAGGTGGAGGTTTCCATATATCAAACTTTATTATGCCATTGCGTTACGTGATTTCGTGACATTCCATTGATAATAGCGATAACTCATAAGAATCAAGAAGGTGGAAAATGAGTTCATGAGATGTTCAAAACCACCAAAGAGAATTATGGGGATAAATATGCTCATAAGAGGTGTAAGTTTCAATATATCAAACTTTATTATGCCATTGCGTTACGTGATTTCGTGACATTCCATTGATAATAGCGATAACTCATAAGAATCAAGAAGGTGGGAAATGAGTTCATGAGATGTTCAAAACCACCAAAGAGAATTATGGGGATAAATATGCTCATAAGAGGTGTAAGTTTCAATATATCAAACTTTATTATGCCATTGCGTTACGTGATTTCGTGACATTCCATTGAAAATAGCGATAACTCATAAGAATCAAGAAGGTGGGAAATGAGTTCATGAGATGTTCAAAACCACCAAAGAGAATTATGGTGATAAATATTCTTATAAGTGTTAAAGATTCCAATATAACAAAGATTTTCACTCTATCCCTACACGTGATTTTGACAATCCATTGATAATAGCGATAACTCATAAGAATCAAGAAGGTGGAAAATGAGTTCATGAGATGTTCAAAACCACCAAAGAGAATTATGGAGATAAATATGCTCATAAGAGGTGGAGGTTTCAATATATCAAACTTTATTATGCCATTGCGTTACGTGATTTCGTGACATTCCATTGATAATAACGATAACTCATAAGAATCAAGAAGGTGGAAAATGAGTTCGTGAGATGTTCAAAACCACCAAAGAGAATTATGGGAATAAATATGCTCATAAGAGGTGTAAGTTTCAATATATCAAACTTTATTATGCCATTGCGTTACGTGATTTTCGGGACATTCCATTGATAATAGCGATAACTCATAAGAATCAAGAAGGTGGGAAATGAGTTCATGAGATGTTCAAAACCACCAAAGAGAATTATGGGGATAAATATGCTCATAAGAGGTTTAAGTTTCAATATATCAAACTTTATTATGCCATTGCGTTACGTGATTTCGTGACACATTCCATTGAAAATAGCGATAACTCATAAGAATCAAGAAGGTGGGAAATGAGTTCATGAGATGTTCAAAACCACCAAAGAGAATTATGGGGATAAATATGCTCATAAGAGGTATAAGTTTCAATATATCGAACTTTATTATGCCATTGCGTTACGTGATTTCGTGACATTCCATTGAAAATAGCGATAACTCATAAGAAACAAGAAGGTGGGAAATGAGTTCATGAGATGTTCAAAACCACCAAAGAGAATTATGGGGATAAATATGCTCATAAGAGGTGTAAGTTTCAATATATCAAACGTTATTATGCCATTGCGTTACCTGATTTCGTGACATTCCATTGAAAATAGCGATAACTCATAAGAATCAAGAAGGTGGAAAATGAGTTCATGAGATGTTCAAAACCACCAAAGAGAATTATGGGGATAAATATGCTCATAAGAGGTGGAGGTTTCAATATATCAAACTTTATTATGCCATTGTGTTACGTGATTTCGTGACATTCCATTGAAAATAGCGATAACTCATAAGAATCAAGAAGGTGGGAAATGAGTTCATGAGATGTTCAAAACCACCAAAGAGAATTATGGGGATAAATATGCTCATAAGAGGTGTAAGTTTCAATATATCAAACTTTATTATGCCATTGCGTTACGTGATTTCGTGACATTCCATTGAAAATAGCGATAACTCATAAGAATCAAGAAGGTGGGAAATGAGTTCATGAGATGTTCAAAACCACCAAAGAGAATTATGGGGATAAATATGCTCATAAGAGGTATAAGTTTCAATATATCAAACTTTATTATGCCATTGCATTACGTGATTTCGTGACATTCCATTGAAAATAGCGATAACTCATAAGAAACAAGAAGGTGGGAAATGAGTTCATGAGATGTTCAAAACCACCAAAGAGAATTATGGGGATAAATATGCTCATAAGAGGTGTAAGTTTCAATATATCAAACTTTATTATGCCATTGCGTTACCTGATTTCGACATTCCATTGATAATAGCGATAACTCATAAGAATCAAGAAGGTGGAAAATGAGTTCATGAGATGTTCAAAACCACCAAAGAGAATTATGGGGATAAATATGCTCATAAGAGGTGTAAGTTTCAATATATCAAACTTTATTATGCTATTGCGTTACGTGATTTCGTGACATTCCATTGAAAATAGCAATAACTCATAAGAATCGAGAAGGAGGGAAATGAGTTCATGAAATGTTCAAAACCACTAAAGTGAATTATGGGGATAACTATGCTCATAAGTGGTGTAAGTTTCAATATATCAAACTTTATTATGTTATTATGTTTTGAGATTGTGTAAGGTATCAGTGTATATATCGATAGTTGCCATAAATTGAAAAAAAAAAAAATGAGTTTATGAGATGTTCAAAACCGCCAAAATAAATTATGGGGATAAATGTGCTCATAAGTGGTTTAAGTTTCAATATATCAAACTTTATTATGCCATTGTGTTACGTGATTTCGTGACATTCCATTGAAAATAGCGATAACTCATAAGAATCAAGAAGGTGGAAAATGAGTTCATGAGATGTTCAAAACCACCAAAGAGAATTATGGGGATAAATATGCTCATAAGAGGTGGAGGTTTCAATATATCAAACTTTATTATGCCGTTGTGTTACGTGATTTCGTGACATTCCATTGAAAATAGCGATAACTCATAAGAATCAAGAAGGTGGGAAATGAGTTCATGAGATGTTGAAAACCACCAAAGAGAATTATGGGGATAAATATACTTATAAGGAGTGTAAGTTTAAATATATCAAATTTTATTATGCCTTTGTGTTAAGTGATTTCGTGAAATTCCATTGAAAATAGCGATAACTCATAAGAATCAAGAAGGTGGGAAATGAGTTCATGAGATGTTCAAAACCACCAAAGAGAATTATGGGGATAAATATGCTCATAAGAGGTATAAGTTTCAATATATCAAACTTTATTATGCCATTGCATTACGTGATTTCGTGACATTCCATTGAAAATAGCGATAACTCATAAGAAACAAGAAGGTGGGAAATGAGTTCATGAGATGTTCAAAACCACCAAAGAGAATTATGGGGATAAATATGCTCATAAGAGGTGTAAGTTTCAATATATCAAACGTTATTATGCCATTGCGTTACCTGATTTCGTGACATTCCATTGATAATAGCGATAACTCATAAGAATCAAGAAGGTGGAAAATGAGTTCATGAGATGTTCAAAACCACCAAAGAGAATTATGGGGATAAATATGCTCATAAGAGGTGGAGGTTTCAATATATCAAACCTTATTCTGTTATTGCGTTACGTGATTTCGTGACATTCCATTGATAATAGCGATAACTCATAAGAATCAAGAAGGTGGAAAATGAGTTCATGAGATGTTCAAAACCACCAAAGAGAATTATGGGGATAAATATGCTCATAAGAGGTGTAAGTTTCAATATATCAAACTTTATTATGCCATTGCGTTACGTGATTTCGTGACATTCCATTGATAATAGCGATAACTCATAAGAATCAAGAAGGTGGGAAATGAGTTCATGAGATGTTCAAAACCACCAAAGAGAATTATGGGGATAAATATGCTCATAAGAGGTGTAAGTTTCAATATATCAAACTTTATTATGCCATTGCGTTACGTGATTTCGTGACATTCCATTGAAAATAGCGATAACTCATAAGAATCAAGAAGGTGGGAAATGAGTTCATGAGATGTTCAAAACCACCAAAGAGAATTATGGTGATAAATATGCTCATAAGAGGTGTAAGTTTCAATATATCAAACTTTATTATGCCATTGCGTTACGTGATTTCGTGACATTCTATTGATAATAGCGATAACTCATAAGAATCAAGAAGGTGGAAAATGAGTTCATGAGATGTTCAAAACCGCCAAAGAGAATTATGGGGATAAATATGCTCATAAGAGGTGAAAGTTTCAATATATCAAACTTTATTATGCCATTGTGTTACGTGATTTCGTGACATTCCATTGAAAAAAGCGATAACTCATAAGAATCAATAAGGTGGGAAATGAGTGTTGAGAGTACTCACAATGACCCAGAGTTTGCACGGATGATACAGGAGAAGAGTGACCCGGGATTTGCACGGTCACTAAACCCAGAATATGCACGAACACTAAACCCGGAGTCCACACAAATAGAACGGTTGGAGTCACGGGAGCATGACCCGGAATATGCACGAATACTAAACCCGGAATACGCACGAATAGAGCCATTAGATGAAGACGAGCTGGGTGAAGTAGTCAGCAAGCTAAAAGAGAGGGGGGGACCACGCTGAGAAAGAAAGGGACAGCTTGTCTCCAAGTGGTCCACACCACCTTATCCTTCTTTTTCTGAATTCAGATATTTTTCTATAGGTTTTAACCTAGTTGCCTTTGTATCTTGCATATATATAGAGTGTATAGCCTTGTAAACATGTTTTTAAGCTAATAAGAAGAAAAACAGTTTTCAGCCTCTTGTGAGCTCTCCCAAAAACGCCCACACTTTATCTTTTTTATTCTTCAATTCTTGCTTCTATTCTCACAAATCTATACTCTATACTCATAAATCTACATGGTATCAGAGCAGTTCTAAAGATCTGAGTGGGTTTATTCTTGTGTTTTTGAAAAAAAAAAAAATCTGGGTTTGTGTTCTTGAAAAATCTGGGTTTGTGTTCTTGAGAAATCTTGGTTTATTCTTGAAAGTGCAAACAATTCATGGAGATGCAAAAGCAAGCTGTTCTACCAGTTGTTCTCAAGGGGAATAACTACTTGTTGTGGTCAAGGACTGCAAAGACTGCCCTAAGGAGCCGAGGGCTATGGGGATATGTTGAAGATGGCATTGAGGCTGTGAAGAAGAGCCCAATGGTGGAAGGTGAGGATGCTGCTGCTAGAGCTGAGAAGGTGAAGAAATGGGACCAGGAGGACCAGCAAGTCTTAACCATGATTCAAGGCTCTTTAGATGCTTCTATCCTTGCTGGTTATTCCTATTGTGAAACTGCCAAGGAGTTGTGGGATACACTCAAGGGCGTGTATGGAGATGTTTCAAACATTTCTAGGATTTTTGAGGTGAAAAAGGCTTTGAATGATCTTCAGCAAGAGGGGAAGGCGTTCAATGATTTGTTTGGGGTCTTTAGAGGGTTGTGGGCAGAGTTGGAGATGCTTAGACCACCCACAAATGACCTTAAGGAACTGAATGAAAGGAGGGAGCAAGATCAAGTCTTTGGGTTGCTGCTTACTCTCAATGACTCTTATAAGGGTCTCATTCAACATATTTTGAGGTTTGACACACATCCACGTCTAAATGAAATTTGAAAACAAATTCAGAACGAGGAAAGCTCAAGGAGCCTATTTCAACCATCTAGTGAGATGGCTCATGCTGTGTACAAACCGGCGCTTTATGGAGACAAGAAAGCACTAGTTTGTGAGCATTGTAAGATGAAAGGTCATAGCAAAGAAAAATGCTGGACTCTTCATCCACACTTGAAACCGGCTAGGCTGAGAGGAAATGGCCAAGGGGCGGTCAAGGGCAAAGGGTGTTTGCTGGAACAGCTCTAGCTGAAGAGGGTAATGGGCTGGTTCGAAAATCTGATTTTGAAGCTTTGATCAAGAGCATTGCAAGGCTCACTGAATCAGGTAAGAGATGTTTTGTTTCTAAAATTCAGAACAAGGTTATTGTTGATTCGGGTGCTAGTCACCATATGATTAAGGATGGAACCTTATTAGCTAATGTTAGACCTCATGGTGGAATGGTTAAGGTAGCTAATGGTAGGGAGGTGCCTATAGAAGGAATTGGAGATTTTGAAGTGTTTAGGAAAAACACTAAAGCCTTATATGTTCCTGAATTTACTTCTAACTTATTATCGGTTCATAAGGCTACAAAGGACCTAGATTGCAAGGTTATTTTTGGGTCTGATTTGGTTCAGTTTCAGGACAATAAGACTGATAAGGTGTTTGGGGAAGGAGGAGTGAAGGATGGTCTTTATGTTTTGAATAAGAAGGTGGATGATGGAGAGAAGTCATATGCTCTTAGTGCGGTTGGTTCAAGCTTTTTATGGCACTCACGTTTGGGACATCCAAGTAGTAAGGTGCTCAGCATGGTCTTGCCCAACCTAGTTCAAGAGAATAAAGAGTGTGAAGCTTGTGTGTTAGGAAAACATTGTAGAAGTAGCTTTCCGGATTCAAGTACAATGTATGAGAAGTGTTTTGAGCTAGTCCATTCGGATGTGTGGACAGCTCCATGTGTTTCTAAGGATCAATATAAGTATTTTGTGTCATTCATTGATGAGAAGTCCAAGTATACATGGGTGACACTAATGGGTTCCAAAGATCAAGTGTTTGAATCATTCACCAAATTCTACAACTATGTGGAAACACAATTTGGAGCAAGAGTTAAGATCCTTAGAAGTGACAATGGAGGAGAATACACAAGCAATCAGTTCAAGAAGTTTGTGGATGATAAGGGGATAGTTCATCAAACTTCTTGCCCATACACACCTCAGCAAAATGGAGTCTCAGAAAGGAAGAATAGACATGTGCTAGAGGTGGCTAGAAGTATGATGTTTGAGAGAGGAGTTCCTAAGAGATTTTGGGGAGATGCGGTGATGGTAGCTTGTTATGTGATCAATAGGCTCCCAACACCAAATCTGGAAAACAAATCTCCTTATGAGGTCTTGAATGGTATTAAACCAAGCATTGATCATCTCCGAGTCTTTGGATGTAGGTGCTACGTGTTTATTCCCGAAGCTCAAAGGAATAAGCTGGAACCTAAGAGCATTAAGTGCGTGTTTGTTGGATACTCAAGCACTCAAAAGGGCTACAAGTGTTATGATCCAGAGACAAAACGCATATATGTATCAAGAGAAGTCCGGTTTGATGAAGAAGTGGGTTATTTCACCGAGAAGAAGTGGGGAGACTTAGAAGAGATTGTTAGCACTAGGGCGGATATGGAATCAATACTGAGAAGTATATCACCTAGGGAAGAAGGGGATGAAGAAGGAGCGAGTCAAATCATAATTGAGGAAGAAATGGATTCGGTTAGTCATCAATCCGAAGAAAGTAGCTCTTCATTGGAATCTGAGGAAGAAAAAGAAGCCTCGGTCCCTCAAAGTGAAGAGAATGTTTCTCAAGACCACGAAGCTGAGGTGGAGAATGTGGAGACTCACGTGCAAGAACCTGTTCTAAGAAGAAGCACAAGACTCAAGTTTGGTCCAGAAAATTGGAAAAATACAAGGGTGTATTTTAATGGTCTAGCAACAGCTCAAGCTGATACTAAGCAAGTAGTGTCCTCTACATTGAGTGGGGATTGTTCTGAGTGTACGGCGGGCTTAGATCCTGTTCCTATAGGCAACAGCACTCCTCCCTCACTAAGTAGTTCGGACATTACTCAAAAGGAAGAAACAAGTGTTGCAGCCAGAAGATATCCAATTGAGGAGTATTGCTCATTAGCTTACTTCCCTAAGGAGCACCAAGCATATCTGAGCAAGATTGATATAAATAAGGTCCCAACATCCTATGAAGAAGCATGTAAGGATGAGACATGGGTCCAGGCTATGAGGGAAGAAATTGGGTCTTTGGAGAAGAATAATACATGGGATTTGACTGAACTTCCAAGAGGGAAGAAGCTGGTGGGATGTAGGTGGGTTTACACCATCAAGTATAAGAGCAATGGTGAAGTGGAGAGGTACAAAGCTAGACTAGTGGCAAAAGGATACACACAAGTCTATGGAGAAGACTATACTGAAACATTTGCACCGGTGGCTAAATTGCATTCAATTAGAGCTCTTCTATCCGTTGCCATTAATCTATCATGGGGACTATGGCAAATGGATGTGAAGAATGCTTTCTTACATGGTGATCTGGAAGAAGAAGTCTTCATGGCTTGTCCTCAAGGATATGGTACACAAGAAGGAGAAGTGTGTAAGTTGAGGAAAGCCATCTACGGATTGAAACAATCACCGAGGGCATGGTACCAAAGATTGAGTGGTTGTTTGATGGATAAGGGATTTACAAAATCTGAGGCTGATCATACTCTATTCACTAAGAAGAATCAAGGAGGCATAGTGGTGGTATTGATCTATGTGGATGATATCATCATCACTGGAAGTGATGTTGAAGGGATTAGTGAAACTAAGGGGATTTTGAAGTCTTCGTTTGATATTAAAGATTTGGGAGAGTTGAAGTATTTTCTGGGCATTGAGATGATTAGGGAGACCAATGGGATGTTCATATCACAAAGGAAGTATGTGATTGATTTACTAAAAGAAACTGGAAAGCTGGGATCAAAACCAGCAAGAACACCCATTGAAGAAGGTTATCAAGATGTGATTAAGGGGGAGATATGGCCAGATGTGAAACAATATCAGAGGTTGGTTGGGAAGTTGATTTATCTAACGATTACTAGACCGGATATTTGTTTTGCAGTCAATAGAGTGAGCCAACATATGCAAGCTCCCAAAACACACCATTGGAATATGGTGGAGAGGATACTCCGATATCTTAAAGAGGATCCAGGAAAGGGAATATGGTTAAAGTGCAATGGGAAAACTGAATTGGAAGCTTATTGTGATGCTGACTGGGCTGGAGATAAAGAAGATAGAAAATCAACAACCGGATATTGCACATTCTTGGGAGGTAATCTAGTGACATGGAGAAGCAAAAAACAGAAAGTTATCGCTCTATCTAGTGCTGAAGCTGAGTATAGAGCAATGAAAGAGGTCACTAAAGAGATGATATGGCTAAAGGCTCTTCTTAAGGATGTGGGGATTAGTGATGACAAACCGATGAGCTTATATTGTGATAATCAAGCTGCGATCCATATAGCCTCTAATCCGGTATTCCATGAGCGAACAAAGCATATAGAAGTGGATTGTCACTTTGTTCGAGGAAAGATTCAAGAAGGGTTGATTGAGCCCAAGTTTGTGAAGAGTGGAGATCAGATGGCGGATATATTCACTAAGGCTACTCCGTTGCGTGTTTGTGAGTACATCCATGACAAGATTAGCCTATGGAGTCCTCACCGGCCAACCTTGAGGGGGAGTGTTGAGAGTACTCACAATGACCCAGAGTTTGCACGGATGATACAGGAGAAGAGTGTCGAAAAATATACAACACCATAAGGATCTTGTTTCCTTATGGTGAGGGGAACACACAAGAGAGTTCTACAATCGCCTATGCATAAGCATATGAGCTCAGTGAGACTAAGGACATGAGATTCAACTCTATGTCTTCCTCATTAAACCTCATATGATTATACAAGACTCATAAGAACCCTTCCTTATTCTCTCTCTCACTCGCTCATGATATTGCTTAAGAGTAAGTATGAAATCGCAAATACATAAGAAGAAGAAGAGAGAGTTTTCCTCTAAGGGGTTTTCTTTTATTTCATCTCTTTGTGTTCATCTTTACAAGTGAGAGATACACTCTCTATTTATAGGAAACCAAAAGACCCTTGTTTCCATTTCTTTAGAGCTCCAATTTCCATTTTGCTAAATGGACAATTTCTATTTCTTTTAGAATAAAATAGACAATTAACATAACTTGTTAATTTCCATTTTAATCTAACCTAGATAATTTCCTTTGTTGAAACTATGCATAATTCCAACAAACTCAGCTGGTCCCCCTTTCTCTCTCAGCTTGTGGACCACTTGAATATCTTAAATAAATGTCCCTTTCTTAAATAAATGTCTCTTTCTCTCTCAGCTGGTCCCCCTTTCTCTTTCAGCTTGTGGACCACTTCACCCAACTCGTCTTCATCCAGCGGCTCTATTCGTGCAGATTCCGAGTTTAGTACCCGTGCATATTCCGGGTCACACTCCCGTGACTCCAACAGTTCTAACTGTTTGGATTCCGGCTTTAGTACCCGTGCAAATCCGGGTCATGATTCTCCTTTATCATCCGTGCAAACTCCGGATCATGATTCACGCCTCAACACAAATGCCTTGACCATTTGTCCTCCTTTAATCTAAAAGATGCATAATTCAACACTCCCCCTTGCATCCTTAGATTAAATCCCCATACATGCTCAGATTCATTTCTCCGCCTTAATATGAATCTATCTTCACCACCAACAAGTGTATAAGATTATGTTGGTTCAACTCCTTAAGTATCTAAACCAACTCCCCTCAAGTTTGACGTTTGAGTATGGAACGCCACTCTTGTCACTTGTTAAGCCTTTGGTTACTTGTTGACTTCTCCTTGTTCTACCACGCTTAGGTCCATCTCCTCTTGATCATCCTTCGGGTTAGACACTTTGGTTCTGTCACCAAATACCCACTTGTAACATCTCGGAACTTTCCTTGTTCCAGCTATTCTCGGAACCTTGTCCCGGCAATTTGTAACATCTCGGAACTTTCCTTGTTCCGGCTATTCTCGGAACCTTGTCCCGGCAACTTGTAACATCTCAGAACTTTTCTAGTTCCGCTATTCTCGGAACCTTGTCCCGCAACTTGTAACATCTCGGAACTTTCCTTGTTACTGGCTATTCTCGGAACCTTGTTCCGGCAACTTGTAACATCTCGGAACTTTCCTTGTTCTGGCTATTCTCGGAACCTTGTCCCGGCCTTTAATCACCTTACTCATCACTTAGCCATTCCACAACTTAATGTCTCATGGTCTTGTGACTTGTTTGGTGATCCATGCCTTTGTAACTCACCGAACTCCCTTAACCAATGTGATGCACATCTCAACACTCCCCCTTGCATCCTTTGGTTAAGTCTTCTAGAATCTGGTTTCTCTCCAAGGTTTGTTGTAGCTCGTCTCCTTAGTGATCAGCTAATGATTTGAACTCCAACTTCCCCTCACGGTCATTCATTGGCTTAGATATCCGGTTATAACAAATCGGCCTAAGCCTTAGCCAATACTTGACCACTCCTTTGCCTTGGCTTATGCATTAGCCTCAGCCTCTTAATCCATCTTAGGTAGCCACTCCATGGACTCCCTAGCTCCTTAGAACCACACCGGTTCCTTCTTAGACCACATCTGGTCTATAATCTCTCGGCTAGCTCCTCCTCTTGCTAAACCGGCTCATGGGTGATTATGGGCTGATTCTTCACACTCCCCCTCAAGTTTGGAATGGTAAGTAAGTAGAACCACTCAAACTTGCAAGTTTGCCTTCAGCCCAATCTCCCCTTGCGCATACAACGCATCCTTATTGCTTTGACTCCAACCGATTACTTTTGACATGTTTTGACCTTCTCCTTGTATGAACAACTTATGAGATATGAGTAGTGACTTGTCAAGTCTCTCTCATAAGCTTTCCAACTTGCTCAGGCCTTTCCATCACACGCCACTTCTCAACCGATCCATACAAAGCACCATTATCTCGAAACACACACGTTTCGGCAACTCTCGAGAACATGTCTCGACTTGTAACAACCATAACTTTCACTCTATGGAAGCTATGGACCTGATTCCAACTCCCAGAGCTTCGTTATTGAGTCAAGATTCCATAACAACTCTCCTTTTTGATCGGTTCATCTTGGTATGGCCGGAATCTTCCGGCTAGTGCACATTGGTCCAAATCCAGCAGTTTCTGACCCTTCCTTCTCTCGGCCAATATCACATGGCCGGCTCCTTCTCCTTGGTTTGGAACATGGTAAGGTTATTCCAACACTTGTAAAGTGCTTGTTATCACCTCCCCACCACAGCATCTCAAGGGCTTCTTCTTCCTCACACTTTCTTCTTACTTGAAGGTTTTGTGTGAGATCTTCTCTTCTCCTCTGGTTTGTCTTTTCGCGGTAGGATCATGCGTGTTATTTGAGCCATCTTGAGTAGGATTGCCCATGAGAAATCCTCATTTAGGGCCTGAATATCCTTACTCTGAATCCAAGTCTCCACGTGCCTCCTTTGAACCACACCTTGCCATTGAGAATATTTCTGGTTCAACCGCATCACACACACAGTCTCCTTCACCAACGGCTCACCTTCAGCTCTCTTTCCTTTAACCATCTTACAACTTGGGCAAGAGAGATATGTGTTTACTCTATTTGATGGTGAGAGATGCTGTCGCCAATAGGGATGAGATTTACTCACACCGTACGCCCAGAACATCTCCCATCCAAGATAGAGAACACACATACTTCAAACTGTGAACACACAACCTATACAATGTTCAAAAATAATTTCCAAAGCACAAATTCCTCTAAGGACCAGAGATTAACTCTTCTGTCTTGGGTTTATGCTTGGCAAATTATTTCAGATACACAAGAGGTTTCTTTGTGGATTTAGAACCAAAAACGAGTATAATTGAGTATAGGTAGTATTTTTGGATTTCGAGAAAAATAAGAATGAGAATGAGAGTATAGAGCAGCGGATAAGCATGATACTAACAAGGAATCTCCCAATGGGTCTTTCCATGCTCTGATACCATGTCGAAAAATATACAACACCATAAGGATCTTGTTTCCTTATGGTGAGGGGAACACAAGAGAGTTCTACAATCGCCTATGCATAAGCATATGAGCTCGGTGAGACTAAGGACATGAGATTCAACTCTATGTCTTCCTCATTAAACCTCATATGATTATACAAGACTCATAAGAACCCTTCCTTATTCTCTCTCTCACTCGCTCATGATATTGCTTAAGAGTAAGTATGAAATCGCAAATACATAAGAAGAAGAAGAGAGAGTTTTCCTCTAAGGGGTTTTCTTTTATTTCATCTCTTTGTGTTCATCTTTACAAGTGAGAGATACACTCTCTATTTATAGGAAACCAAAAGACCCTTGTTTCCATTTCTTTAGAGCTCCAATTTCCATTTTGCTAAATGGACAATTTCTATTTCTTTTAGAATAAAATAGACAATTAACATAACTTGTTAATTTCCATTTTAATCTAACCTAGATAATTTCCTTTGTTGAAACTATGCATAATTCCAACAAACTCAGCTGGTCCCCCTTTCTCTCTCAGCTTGTGGACCACTTGAATATCTTAAATAAATGTCTCTTTCTTAAATAAATGTCTCTTTCTCTCTCAGCTGGTCCCCCTTTCTCTTTCAGCTTGTGGACCACTTCACCCAACTCGTCTTCATCCAGCGGCTCTATTCTTGCAGATTCCGAGTTTAGTACCCGTGCATATTCCCGGCCCCACTCCCGTGAATCCAACAGTTCTAACCGTTTCGATTCCGGCTTTAGTCCCCGTGCAAATCCGGGGCATGATTCTCCTTTATCATCCGTGCAAACTCCGGATCATGATTCACGCCTCAACACAAATGCCTTGACCATTTGTCCTCCTTTAATCTAAAAGATGCATAATTCAACACTCCCCTTGCATCCTTAGATTAAATCCCCATACATGCTCAGATTCATTTCTCCGCCTTAATATGAATCTATCTTCACCACCAACAAGTGTATAAGATTATGTTGGTTCAACTCCTTAAGTATCTAAACCAACTCCCCTCAAGTTTGACGTTTGAGTATGGAACGCCACTCTTGTCACTTGTTAAGCCTTTGGTTACTTGTTGACTTCTCCTTGTTCTACCACGCTTAGGTCCATCTCCTCTTGATCATCCTTCGGGTTAGACACTTTGGTTCTGTCACCAAATACCCACTTGTAACATCTCGGAACTTTCCTTGTTCCAGCTATTCTCGGAACCTTGTCCCGGCAATTTGTAACATCTCGGAACTTTCCTTGTTCCGGCTATTCTCGGAACCTTGTCCCGGCAACTTGTAACATCTCAGAACTTTTCTAGTTCCGGCTATTCTCGGAACCTTGTCCCGGCAACTTGTAACATCTCGGAACTTTCCTTGTTCTGGCTATTCTCGGAACCTTGTTCCGGCAACTTGTAACATCTCGGAACTTTCCTTGTTCTGGCTATTCTCGGAACCTTGTCCCGGCCTTTAATCACCTTACTCATCACTTAGCCATTCCACAACTTAATGTCTCATGGTCTTGTGACTTGTTTGGTGATCCATGCCTTTGTAACTCACCGAACTCCCTTAACCAATGTGATGCACATCTCAACAAAGAGTGACCCGGGATTTGCACGGTCACTAAACCCAGAATATGCACGAACACTAAACCCGGAGTCCACACAAATAGAACGGTTGGAGTCACGGGAGCATGACCCGGAATATGCACGAATACTAAACCCGGAATACGCACGAATAGAGCCATTAGATGAAGACGAGCTGGGTGAAGTAGTCAGCAAGCTAAAAGAGAGGGGGGGACCACGCTGAGAAAGAAAGGGACAACTTGTCTCCAAGTGGTCCACACCACCTTATCCTTTTTTTTTTGAATTCAGATATTTTTCTATAGGTTTTAACCTAGTTGCCTTTGTATCTTGCATATATATAGAGTGTATAGCCTTGTAAACATTTTTTTAAGCTAATAAGAAGAAAAACAGTTTTCAGCCTCTTGTGAGCTCTCCCAAAAACGCCCACACTTTATCTTTTTTATTCTTCAATTCTTGCTTCTATTCTCACAAATCTATACTCTATACTCATAAATCTACAATGAGTTCATGAGATGTTCAAAACCACCAAAGAGAATTATGGGGATAAATATGCTCATAAGAGGTGTAAGTTTCAATATATCAAACTTTATTATGCCATTGCGTTACCTGATTTCGTGACATTCCATCGATAATAGCGATAACTCATAAGAATCAAGAAGGTGGGAAATGAGTTCATGAGATGGTCAAAACCACCAAAGAGAATTATGGGGATAAATATGCTCATAAGAGGTGTAAGTTTCAATATATCAAACTTTATTATGCCATTGCGTTACGTGATTTCGTGACATTCCATTGAAAATAGCGATAACTCATAAGAATCAAGAAGGTGGGAAATGAGTTCATGAGATGTTCAAAACCACCAAAGAGAATTATGGGGATAAATATGCTCATAAGAGGTATAAGTTTCAATATATCGAACTTTATTATGCCATTGCGTTACGTGATTTCGTGACATTCCATTGAAAATAGCGATAACTCATAAGAAACAAGAAGGTGGGAAATGAGTTCATGAGATGTTCAAAACCACCAAAGAGAATTATGGGGATAAATATGCTCATAAGAGGTGTAAGTTTCAATATATCAAACGTTATTATGCCATTGCGTTACCTGATTTCGTGACATTCCATTGATAATAGCGATAACTCATAAGAATCAAGAAGGTGGAAAATGAGTTCATGAGATGTTCAAAACCACCAAAGAGAATTATGGGGATAAATATGCTCATAAGAGGTGGAGGTTTCAATATATCAAACCTTATTCTGTTATTGCGTTACGTGATTTCGTGACATTCCATTGATAATAGCGATAACTCATAAGAATCAAGAAGGTGGTAAATGAGTTCATGAGATGTTCAAAACCACCAAAGAGAATTATGGGGATAAATATGCTCATAAGAGGTGTAAGTTTCAATATATCAAACTTTATTATGCCATTGCGTTACGTGATTTCGTGACATTCCATTGATAATAGCGATAACTCATAAGAATCAAGAAGGTGGGAAATGAGTTCATGAGATGTTCAAAACCACCAAAGAGAATTATGGGGATAAATATGCTCATAAGAGGTATAAGTTTCAATATATCGAACTTTATTATGCCATTGCGTTACGTGATTTCGTGACATTCCATTGAAAATAGCGATAACTCATAAGAAACAAGAAGGTGGGAAATGAGTTCATGAGATGTTCCAAACCACCAAAGAGAATTATGGGGATAAATATGCTCATAAGAGGTGTAAGTTTCAATATATCAAACTTTATTATGCCATTGCGTTACGTGATTTCGTGACATTCCATTGATAATAGCGATAACTCATAAGAATCAAGAAGGTGGGAAATGAGTTCATGAGATGTTCAAAACCACCAAAGAGAATTATGGGGATAAATATGCTCATAAGAGGTGTAAGTTTCAATATATCAAACTTTATTATGCCATTGCGTTACGTGATTTCGTGACATTCCATTGAAAATAGCGATAACTCATAAGAATCAAGAAGGTGGGAAATGAGTTCATGAGATGTTCAAAACCACCAAAGAGAATTATGGTGATAAATATGCTCATAAGAGGTGTAAGTTTCAATATATCAAACTTTATTATGCCATTGCGTTACCTGATTTCGACATTCCATTGATAATAGCGATAACTCATAAGAATCAAGAAGGTGGAAAATGAGTTCATGAGATGTTCAAAACCACCAAAGAGAATTATGGAGATAAATATGCTCATAAGAGGTGGAGGTTTCAATATATCAAACTTTATTATGCCATTGCGTTACGTGATTTCGTGACATTCCATTGATAATAGCGATAACTCATAAGAATCAAGAAGGTGGAAAATGAGTTCATGAGATGTTCAAAACCACCAAAGAGAATTATGGGGATAAATATGCTCATAAGAGGTGTAAGTTTCAATATATCAAACTTTATTATGCCATTGCGTTACGTGATTTCGTGACATTCCATTGAAAATAGCGATAACTCATAAGAATCAAGAAGGTGGGAAATGAGTTCATGAGATGTTCAAAACCACCAAAGAGAATTATGGTGATAAATATGCTCATAAGAGGTGTAAGTTTCAATATATCAAACTTTATTATGCCATTGCGTTACCTGATTTCGACATTCCATTGATAATAGCGATAACTCATAAGAATCAAGAAGGTGGAAAATGAGTTCATGAGATGTTCAAAACCACCAAAGAGAATTATAGAGATAAATATGCTCATAAGAGGTGGAGGTTTCAATATATCAAACTTTATTATGCCATTGCGTTACGTGATTTCGTGACATTCCATTGATAATAGCGATAACTCATAAGAATCAAGAAGGTGGAAAATGAGTTCGTGAGATGTTCAAAACCACCAAAGAGAATTATGGGAATAAATATGCTCATAAGAGGTGTAAGTTTCAATATATCAAACTTTATTATGCCATTGCGTTACGTGATTTCGTGACATTCCATTGATAATAGCGATAACTCATAAGAATCAAGAAGGTGGGAAATGAGTTCATGAGATGTTCAAAACCACCAAAGAGAATTATGGGGATAAATATGCTCATAAGAGGTTTAAGTTTCAATATATCAAACTTTATTATGCCATTGCGTTACGTGATTTCGTGACATTCCATTGAAAATAGCGATAACTCATAAGAATCAAGAAGGTGGGAAATGAGTTCATGAGATGTTCAAAACCACCAAAGAGAATTATGGGGATAAATATGCTCATAAGAGGTATAAGTTTCAATATATCGAACTTTATTATGCCATTGCGTTACGTGATTTCGTGACATTCCATTGAAAATAGCGATAACTCATAAGAAACAAGAAGGTGGGAAATGAGTTCATGAGATGTTCAAAACCACCAAAGAGAATTATGGGGATAAATATGCTCATAAGAGGTGTAAGTTTCAATATATCAAACGTTATTATGCCATTGCGTTACCTGATTTCGTGACATTCCATTGATAATAGCGATAACTCATAAGAATCAAGAAGGTGGAAAATGAGTTCATGAGATGTTCAAAACCACCAAAGAGAATTATGGGGATAAATATGCTCATAAGAGGTGGAGGTTTCAATATATCAAACCTTATTCTGTTATTGCGTTACGTGATTTCGTGACATTCCATTGATAATAGCGATAACTCATAAGAATCAAGAAGGTGGAAAATGAGTTCATGAGATGTTCAAAACCACCAAAGAGAATTATGGGGATAAATATGCTCATAAGAGGTGTAAGTTTCAATATATCAAACTTTATTATGCCATTGCGTTACGTGATTTCGTGACATTCCATTGATAATAGCGATAACTCATAAGAATCAAGAAGGTGGGAAATGAGTTCATGAGATGTTCAAAACCACCAAAGAGAATTATGGGGATAAATATGCTCATAAGAGGTGTAAGTTTCAATATATCAAACTTTATTATGCCATTGCGTTACGTGATTTCGTGACATTCCATTGAAAATAGCGATAACTCATAAGAATCAAGAAGGTGGGAAATGAGTTCATGAGATGTTCAAAACCACCAAAGAGAATTATGGTGATAAATATGCTCATAAGAGGTGTAAGTTTCAATATATCAAACTTTATTATGCCATTGCGTTACCTGATTTCGACATTCCATTGATAATAGCGATAACTCATAAGAATCAAGAAGGTGGAAAATGAGTTCATGAGATGTTCAAAACCACCAAAGAGAATTATGGAGATAAATATGCTCATAAGAGGTGTAAGTTTCAATATATCAAACTTTATTATGCTATTGCGTTACGTGATTTCGTGACATTCCATTGAAAATAGCAATAACTCATAAGAATCGAGAAGGAGGGAAATGAGTTCATGAAATGTTCAAAACCACTAAAGTGAATTATGGGGATAACTATGCTCATAAGTGGTGTAAGTTTCAATATATCAAACTTTATTATGTTATTATGTTTTGAGATTTTGTGACCTTTCATTGAATATAGCGATAACTCATAAAAATTGAGAAAGGAAGGAAATGAGTTTATGAGATGTTCAAAACCGCCAAAATAAATTATGGGGATAAATATGCTCATAAGTGGTTTAAGTTTGAATATATCAAACTTTATTATGTCATTGTGTTACGTGATTTCGTGACATTCCATTGAAAATAGCGATAACTCATAAGAATCAAGAAGGTGGAAAATGAGTTCATGAGATGTTCAAAACCACCAAAGAGAATTATGGGGATAAATATGCTCATAAGAGGTGGAGGTTTCAATATATCAAACTTTATTATGCCATTGTGTTACGTGATTTCGTGACATTCCATTGAAAATAGCGATAACTCATAAGAATCAAGAAGGTGGGAAATGAGTTCATGAGATGTTCAAAACCACCAAAGAGAATTATGGGGATAAATATGCTCATAAGAGGTGTAAGTTTCAATATATCAAACTTTATTATGCCATTGCGTTACGTGATTTCGTGACATTCCATTGAAAATAGCGATAACTCATAAGAATCAAGAAGGTGGGAAATGAGTTCATGAGATGTTCAAAACCACCAAAGAGAATTATGGGGATAAATATGCTCATAAGAGGTATAAGTTTCAATATATCAAACTTTATTATGCCATTGCATTACGTGATTTCGTGACATTCCATTGAAAATAGCGATAACTCATAAGAAACAAGAAGGTGGGAAATGAGTTCATGAGATGTTCAAAACCACCAAAGAGAATTATGGGGATAAATATGCTCATAAGAGGTGTAAGTTTCAATATATCAAACGTTATTATGCCATTGCGTTACCTGATTTCGTGACATTCCATTGATAATAGCGATAACTCATAAGAATCAAGAAGGTGGAAAATGAGTTCATGAGATGTTCAAAACCACCAAAGAGAATTATGGGGATAAATATGCTCATAAGAGGTGGAGGTTTCAATATATCAAACCTTATTCTGTTATTGCGTTACGTGATTTCGTGACATTCCATTGATAATAGCGATAACTCATAAGAATCAAGAAGGTGGAAAATGAGTTCATGAGATGTTCAAAACCACCAAAGAGAATTATGGGGATAAATATGCTCATAAGAGGTGTAAGTTTCAATATATCAAACTTTATTATGCCATTGCGTTACGTGATTTCGTGACATTCCATTGATAATAGCGATAACTCATAAGAATCAAGAAGGTGGGAAATGAGTTCATGAGATGTTCAAAACCACCAAAGAGAATTATGGGGATAAATATGCTCATAAGAGGTGTAAGTTTCAATATATCAAACTTTATTATGCCATTGCGTTACGTGATTTCGTGACATTCCATTGAAAATAGCGATAACTCATAAGAATCAAGAAGGTGGGAAATGAGTTCATGAGATGTTCAAAACCACCAAAGAGAATTATGGTGATAAATATGCTCATAAGAGGTGTAAGTTTCAATATATCAAACTTTATTATGCCATTGCGTTACCTGATTTCGACATTCCATTGATAATAGCGATAACTCATAAGAATCAAGAAGGTGGAAAATGAGTTCATGAGATGTTCAAAACCACCAAAGAGAATTATGGAGATAAATATGCTCATAAGAGGTGGAGGTTTCAATATATCAAACTTTATTATGCCATTGCGTTACGTGATTTCGTGACATTCCATTGATAATAGCGATAACTCATAAGAATCAAGAAGGTGGAAAATGAGTTCATGAGATGTTCAAAACCACCAAAGAGAATTATGGGGATAAATATGCTCATAAGAGGTGTAAGTTTCAATATATCAAACTTTATTATGCCATTGCGTTACGTGATTTCGTGACATTCCATTGATAATAGCGATAACTCATAAGAATCAAGAAGGTGGGAAATGAGTTCATGAGATGTTCAAAACCACCAAAGAGAATTATGGGGATAAATATGCTCATAAGAGGTGTAAGTTTCAATATATCAAACTTTATTATGCCATTGCGTTACGTGATTTCGTGACATTCCATTGAAAATAGCGATAACTCATAAGAATCAAGAAGGTGGGAAATGAGTTCATGAGATGTTCAAAACCACCAAAGAGAATTATGGGGATAAATATGCTCATAAGAGGTATAAGTTTCAATATATCGAACTTTATTATGCCATTGCGTTACGTGATTTCGTGACATTCCATTGAAAATAGCGATAACTCATAAGAAACAAGAAGGTGGGAAATGAGTTCATGAGATGTTCAAAACCACCAAAGAGAATTATGGGGATAAATATGCTCATAAGAGGTGTAAGTTTCAATATATCAAACGTTATTATGCCATTGCGTTACCTGATTTCGTGACATTCCATTGATAATAGCGATAACTCATAAGAATCAAGAAGGTGGAAAATGAGTTCATGAGATGTTCAAAACCACCAAAGAGAATTATGGGGATAAATATGCTCATAAGAGGTGGAGGTTTCAATATATCAAACCTTATTCTGTTATTGCGTTACGTGATTTCGTGACATTCCATTGATAATAGCGATAACTCATAAGAATCAAGAAGGTGGTAAATGAGTTCATGAGATGTTCAAAACCACCAAAGAGAATTATGGGGATAAATATGCTCATAAGAGGTGTAAGTTTCAATATATCAAACTTTATTATGCCATTGCGTTACGTGATTTCGTGACATTCCATTGATAATAGCGATAACTCATAAGAATCAAGAAGGTGGGAAATGAGTTCATGAGATGTTCAAAACCACCAAAGAGAATTATGGGGATAAATATGCTCATAAGAGGTATAAGTTTCAATATATCGAACTTTATTATGCCATTGCGTTACGTGATTTCGTGACATTCCATTGAAAATAGCGATAACTCATAAGAAACAAGAAGGTGGGAAATGAGTTCATGAGATGTTCAAAACCACCAAAGAGAATTATGGGGATAAATATGCTCATAAGAGGTGTAAGTTTCAATATATCAAACTTTATTATGCCATTGCGTTACGTGATTTCGTGACATTCCATTGATAATAGCGATAACTCATAAGAATCAAGAAGGTGGGAAATGAGTTCATGAGATGTTCAAAACCACCAAAGAGAATTATGGGGATAAATATGCTCATAAGAGGTGTAAGTTTCAATATATCAAACTTTATTATGCCATTGCGTTACGTGATTTCGTGACATTCCATTGAAAATAGCGATAACTCATAAGAATCAAGAAGGTGGGAAATGAGTTCATGAGATGTTCAAAACCACCAAAGAGAATTATGGTGATAAATATGCTCATAAGAGGTGTAAGTTTCAATATATCAAACTTTATTATGCCATTGCGTTACCTGATTTCGACATTCCATTGATAATAGCGATAACTCATAAGAATCAAGAAGGTGGAAAATGAGTTCATGAGATGTTCAAAACCACCAAAGAGAATTATGGAGATAAATATGCTCATAAGAGGTGGAGGTTTCAATATATCAAACTTTATTATGCCATTGCGTTACGTGATTTCGTGACATTCCATTGATAATAGCGATAACTCATAAGAATCAAGAAGGTGGAAAATGAGTTCATGAGATGTTCAAAACCACCAAAGAGAATTATGGGGATAAATATGCTCATAAGAGGTGTAAGTTTCAATATATCAAACTTTATTATGCCATTGCGTTACGTGATTTCGTGACATTCCATTGATAATAGCGATAACTCATAAGAATCAAGAAGGTGGGAAATGAGTTCATGAGATGTTCAAAACCACCAAAGAGAATTATGGGGATAAATATGCTCATAAGAGGTGTAAGTTTCAATATATCAAACTTTATTATGCCATTGCGTTACGTGATTTCGTGACATTCCATTGAAAATAGCGATAACTCATAAGAATCAAGAAGGTGGGAAATGAGTTCATGAGATGTTCAAAACCACCAAAGAGAATTATGGGGATAAATATGCTCATAAGAGGTGTAAGTTTCAATATATCAAACTTTATTATGCCATTGCGTTACGTGATTTCGTGACATTCCATTGATAATAGCGATAACTCATAAGAATCAAGAAGGTGGGAAATGAGTTCATGAGATGTTCAAAACCACCAAAGAGAATTATGGGGATAAATATGCTCATAAGAGGTATAAGTTTCAATATATCGAACTTTATTATGCCATTGCGTTACGTGATTTCGTGACATTCCATTGAAAATAGCGATAACTCATAAGAAACAAGAAGGTGGGAAATGAGTTCATGAGATGTTCAAAACCACCAAAGAGAATTATGGGGATAAATATGCTCATAAGAGGTGTAAGTTTCAATATATCAAACTTTATTATGCCATTGCGTTACGTGATTTCGTGACATTCCATTGAAAATAGCGATAACTCATAAGAATCAAGAAGGTGGGAAATGAGTTCATGAGATGTTCAAAACCACCAAAGAGAATTATGGTGATAAATATGCTCATAAGAGGTGTAAGTTTCAATATATCAAACTTTATTATGCCATTGCGTTACCTGATTTCGACATTCCATTGATAATAGCGATAACTCATAAGAATCAAGAAGGTGGAAAATGAGTTCATGAGATGTTCAAAACCACCAAAGAGAATTATGGAGATAAATATGCTCATAAGAGGTGGAGGTTTCAATATATCAAACTTTATTATGCCATTGCGTTACGTGATTTCGTGACATTCCATTGATAATAGCGATAACTCATAAGAATCAAGAAGGTGGAAAATGAGTTCATGAGATGTTCAAAACCACCAAAGAGAATTATGGGGATAAATATGCTCATAAGAGGTGTAAGTTTCAATATATCAAACTTTATTATGCCATTGCGTTACGTGATTTCGTGACATTCCATTGATAATAGCGATAACTCATAAGAATCAAGAAGGTGGGAAATGAGTTCATGAGATGTTCAAAACCACCAAAGAGAATTATGGGGATAAATATGCTCATAAGAGGTGTAAGTTTCAATATATCAAACTTTATTATGCCATTGCGTTACGTGATTTCGTGACATTCCATTGAAAATAGCGATAACTCATAAGAATCAAGAAGGTGGGAAATGAGTTCATGAGATGTTCAAAACCACCAAAGAGAATTATGGGGATAAATATGCTCATAAGAGGTGGAGGTTTCAATATATCAAACCTTATTCTGTTATTGCGTTACGTGATTTCGTGACATTCCATTGATAATAGCGATAACTCATAAGAATCAAGAAGGTGGAAAATGAGTTCATGAGATGTTCAAAACCACCAAAGAGAATTATGGGGATAAATATGCTCATAAGAGGTGGAGGTTTCAATATATCAAACCTTATTCTGTTATTGCGTTACGTGATTTCGTGACATTCCATTGATAATAGCGATAACTCATAAGAATCAAGAAGGTGGAAAATGAGTTCATGAGATGTTCAAAACCACCAAAGAGAATTATGGTGATAAATATGCTCATAAGAGGTGTAAGTTTCAATATATCAAACTTTATTATGCCATTGCGTTACCTGATTTCGACATTCCATTGATAATAGCGATAACTCATAAGAATCAAGAAGGTGGAAAATGAGTTCATGAGATGTTCAAAACCACCAAAGAGAATTATGGGGATAAATATGCTCATAAGAGGTGTAAGTTTCAATATATCAAACTTTATTATGCCATTGCGTTACGTGATTTCGTGACATTCCATTGAAAATAGCAATAACTCATAAGAATCGAGAAGGAGGGAAATGAGTTCATGAAATGTTCAAAACCACTAAAGTGAATTATGGGGATAACTATGCTCATAAGTGGTGTAAGTTTCAATATATCAAACTTTATTATGTTATTATGTTTTGAGATTTTGTGACCTTTCATTGAATATAGCGATAACTCATAAAAAATGAGAAAGGAAGGAAATGAGTTTATGAGATGTTCAAAACCGCCAAAATAAATTATGGGGATAAATATGCTCATAAGTGGTTTAAGTTTGAATATATCAAACTTTATTATGTCATTGTGTTACGTGATTTCGTGACATTCCATTGAAAATAGCGATAACTCATAAGAATCAAGAAGGTGGAAAATGAGTTCATGAGATGTTCAAAACCACCAAAGAGAATTATGGGGATAAATATGCTCATAAGAGGTGGAGGTTTCAATATATCAAACTTTATTATGCCATTGTGTTACGTGATTTCGTGACATTCCATTGAAAATAGCGATAACTCATAAGAATCAAGAAGGTGGGAAATGAGTTCATGAGATGTTCAAAACCACCAAAGAGAATTATGGGGATAAATATGCTCATAAGAGGTGTAAGTTTCAATATCTCAAACTTTATTATGCCATTGCGTTACGTGATTTCGTGACATTCCATTGAAAATAGCGATAACTCATAAGAATCGAGAAGGAGGGAAATGAGTTCATGAAATGTTCAAAACCACTAAAGTGAATTATGGGGATAAATGTGCTCATAAGTGGTGTAAGTTTCAATATATCAAACTTTATTATGTTATTATGTTTTGAGATTTTGTGACCTTTCATTGAATATAGCGATAACACATAAAAATTGAGAAAGGAAGGAAATGAGTTTATGAGATGTTCAAAACCGCCAAAATAAATTATGGGGATAAATATGCTCATAAGAGGTGTAAGTTTCAATATATCAAACTTTATTATGCCATTGCGTTACGTGATTTCGTGACATTCCATTGAAAATAGCGATAACTCATAAGAATCAAGAAGGTGGGAAATGAGTTCATGAGATGTTCAAAACCACCAAAGAGAATTATGGGGATAAATATGCTCATAAGAGGTATTGATGAGGACATCACCTTGGAGCTGAAAGGAGATGACGCTGAATCTGTGGAGAACCCAATTCCATACATTCCAGCCGGCCCTATTACACGCCAAAGGGCTAAAGCATTGAGGCATAAGTTCAATGGATTTGTAGCAGCTGCATTGGCGCAAGAAGTAACTCCACCAAAGCCGACTTTGCACCAGCTTCTCAACGGACACCACGGAGGAGGCTTCAGAACCAAGCTGAACCAAGCTTCAGCATCTGACCTGGAGGACTTCAATTACATCACTCTTACTCCAGGAAAGCACAATGACATGTCCGTTGCATCACCAGAAACCGCCAGCTCTCTTTTCGACTCAAATGAGGCTACACGGCTTTCTCCTTCGAGCTGCGTTTCTGTTCAGGCCCCATGGCCACTTCTCAGCATCAAGACACGTGAGTCTAGTGTCTTCACTGTCATCATATAGTGAAGACACACAAAGACGTGCTAAGGCATTGTACTCTTTTTCCTTACCATCAGTTTTGTCCCAAGGGGTATGGGTTTTCTGAGGAAGGTTTTAACGAGGCAACACCCTTAGTGCGCATTTTGGACTTGTTCTCGGTCTACTACATCTTTCACAAGTCCAAGAACACTTCAAGAGCTGAGCGCCAAGAGCAAAGACTAACGAGAGACAAGTTGTTCTGTTTTAGCTCAAACTTTCCATTTTTGAGTTATTTCCTTATTTTCGCAAACCCTGCTGTTTTTGCTTGAACTACTTGTTATTCTTGGTTGTTTGTGACGTTTTTGATGTCAAGGGGCTATTATATAAAGCCTAGGTCGTCCTCTTAATGAGATAGACTTTTTACCCTAAAACAAAAACGAGTTTATCTCTCAAACCTAGGCAGCAGCCGCTTCCTTCTCTCTTCTCTTGCTTGATTGAGTAATCGGACTCTCAAACCTGAGAATCACTTAGTGTTTATCACAAGGCTTCCGCATCTTGTGTGGTCTCACATCGCTCCACCGTTTCTCCTTCAAGACGAGCCTCTCTCCTGAAGAAGAACAACACCATCGTTTGAAGATTCTGAGTTTTGAGACCAGGCGTGTATCATCTTTGGTATCAGAGCTAAAGTTCCTTCAATCAGGTTGTGTCTAAACCTATCCTTTGCTTTCAGTCAATTTGCTTTAGAAGTTATTGAGAATCAAGTTATTAGGTTGTTTCAATTGATAGCTTGTTTAATCGTTGCTTCTGTTTGCTTATCTTGCTGTTTGCTTCTGTTTTGATTCTTTATTGCTTTTGTTTCATCGTTTGTTTGTTTCAGTATTTCGTTGTTTTGGTTTGTTAAGTTGCTAGTTTATTGTTTCATAAAGTTAAGAAAAAGAAAAGAAAAAGGTTAGGTTGCTGAAGGAATCGTTTAGCTTGTGTGTTTCACCTTGTTAAATTATTTGCTTCTGTTTTTGTGTACTGCTTGTTTAATCACTTAGAACCGAATTTGATCATCATATTAAGCTGTTGTTGCACCATTAGAGACTGAATTTTCGTGGCTGCTAGGTTAGAGAAGACGAAAATTAAGATAGAAAATTAGGGCTGCACTAGACATAAGTGAAGTTTCCTTTTTCTGTTTTGTGAATTTTCCTTTTTCCTGCAGTCTGTTTGATTATTTCCAGAAAACTAAGCTTGTGATTTTCCTGTTTTGTGCAAGGAGAAATCGACCTCAATGGCTGAGAATTATGATCAAACTGACGCCAACAATGCCATGATTCAAATGATGGCAAATATCAACACTCAACTCCAAGCTCTCACTAACCGAATGGACCGCATGAAGAACCTTCCCATACCCGCTAGACGAGGAAATTGACCTGAACCGTAGCAGAACCGAAGGGTACATGATCCAGGCGATCTGCCACCGCCACCACCACCACGAGCTAGACATGCTTATGAAGAGCATGAACCAGAGTACCAGCCACCACCGCCTCAGCACTCACCAGACCTGAAATTAAACGCACCAACTTTTGCTGGAAGAGTTGATCCAGAAGCTTATCTAGAGTGGGAAAGGAGAATGGATAAGATTTTTGGCTGTTACAATTACACCGAGGCAAAGAAGGTAGCCTTTGCAGCAGCTCAGCTGACAGACCATGCCCTTACATGGTGGGATCGAGATGTGGCTGATAGGAGACGTTACCAAGACCATCCTATCTCTACTTGGCACGACATGAGACAGTTAATGAAAAGGAGATATGTGCCACCACATTTCCACCGTGAGCTGCAAAAGAAATTCAGACGGCTTACTCAAGGCAACAAATCAGTGGAAGAATATTATGAGGAATTTGAGCACCTCAGGAATCGCCTTGAATTAGATGAAGCACCAGAAACACTCATGGTTCAGTTTCTGGATGGGTTACAAGAGCGGATTGTTACAAAAGTGGAAATGCAAGTATATCATCAGATGGAGGATCTCCTGCACTTAGCAATCCAAGCTGAACAACAAATCAAGAGAAAGAACTCAAGTTTCAGCCGAAATAAAAATACTTGGAGTTCAGCGCCAAAACAAGCTGATAAGGGCAAAGCAGTTGTGATTGATTCACGTTTTAAACCAAGAGCTCCTGAGCCATCTAGAGACAGTAAAGCTGAGCCCAGACGTGATCATCAGCCTCGAAACCAACAAAATCAGCAGAGGAGCCGAGACATTACCTGTTATAAGTGTCAAGGCCGAGGGCATATATCCAGGGATTGTCCTAATCAAAGAGTGATGATCCTTACTGAATCTGGGGATTATGAATCACAAGATGAAGAAGAGGCTGAGGGGGACGCTGATGAGGAGATTACAGAATTTCCAGACACCGGAGAGCTTCTAATGATGAGACGCATTCTCAGCACCATGATAGAACCAGAGGAGAGTGCTCAGCGCGAAAACATCTTCCATACCAGATGTACTATCAAGGGGAAGGTATGTTCTCTGATAATTGATGGGGGTTCTTGTACAAACGTTGCAAGCCTCTATATGGTTGAAAAACTAGGCTTGGAGAGAACTAAGCATCCGAGACCTTACAGGTTGAGGTGGCTCAATGATAAGTCTGAGTTAAAGATCACTGATCAAGTGACAGTTCCATTTAGTGTGGGGCGTTACAATGATCAAGTGCTATGTGATGTGGTTCCAATGCAAGCTGGCCATCTCTTATTGGGACGTCCATGGCAGCTTGACAAAGAAACCACTCATAACGGTCGCACCAATTTATACTCGTTTATTCATGATAAAAGAAAAGTGAATTTAGCTCCATTATCACCTCAGCAAGTTCATGAAATGCAAATTAAAATGTCTAAAGAAAAGAGTAATGGTGCTAAATCTAACTTCCTAGTTAATACTAGTGAAGTAAGAAGGGTTTTAAAAACTACTTCACACACTGTGCTACTAATGGTCTTTAAGGAGCTTTTGAGCGCAGGTTCGTAGCTGTGGAGTTACCTAAGGAGATAAGTCAGCTCCTAGAACAATTTGAGGACGTTTTTCCTGAAGAGATACCGGCTGGACTGCCACCAAGCCGAGGGATAGAGCACCAAATCGATTTCATACCTGGTGCACAGCTTCCAAATAGACCAGCTTACCGTGTGAATCCAGAGGAAGCAAAAGAGCTTGAACGTCAAGTTAGGGCACTAATGGAGCAAGGTTATGTGAGGGAGAGTCTTAGTCCCTGTGCTGTACCGGTCTTGCTAGTGCCTAAGAAGGATGGGTCGTGGAGGATGTGTGTGGACTGTAGGCGATTAACAACATAACCATTAAGTATAGACATCCAATTCCACGCCTTGATGACATGCTGGATGAGCTTAGTGGAGCCACCATCTTCTCTAAAATAGACCTGAAGAGTGGATATCATCAAGTCAGGATGAAAGAAGGAGATGAATGGAAAACAGCATTCAAAACGAAACAAGGACTCTATGAATGGCTAGTCATGCCATTTGGACTCTCAAATGCACCCAGCACATTTATGCGTCTAATGAACCATGTTCTTAGGGCATACATCTGTAAGTTTGTAGTTGTGTATTTTGATGATATTTTAATTTACAGTTCTTGTTTATCTGACCATGTGACACATCTTGAGTTAGTCTTAAAGACTCTCCGAAAGGAAGGCCTTTATGCAAACTTAAAGAAGTGCACATTCTGCACTAATGAGCTAGTTTTTCTAGGATTTGTTGTGAGTTCGCAGGGACTACAGGTTGATGGAGAGAAGATAAGGGCTATACAAGAATGGCCAACCCCAACAAGCATCAGCCAAGTTCGAAGCTTCCATGGTCTTGCAAGCTTCTATCGCCGTTTTGTTAAGGACTTTAGTAGTGTGGCTGCACCACTCACATCAGTTATCAAGAAAAACGTTGGGTTTACTTGGGGAGAAGCTCAGAATAAGGCGTTTCAGGATCTGAAGGAACGCCTAACTAATGCACCTGTTCTAGCACTTCCAGATTTTAATAAGACCTTTGAAGTGGAGTGTGATGCATCTGGAATTGGGATAGGGGCTGTTCTTACTCAAGGAGGCAAACCAGTGGCTTATTTCAGTGAAAAGCTAAGTGGGGCTGCGTTGAATTATCCTACTTATGACAAGGAGTTGTATGCGTTGGTTAGAGCTATGGAGACGTGGCAACACTACCTGCTTGCTAGAGAATGTGTAATTCATACTGATCATGAAACGCTGAAGCATCTCAAGGGGCAAACAACACTTAAGAAGAGACATGCTCGCTGGCTGGAGTACATTGAGACATTCCCTTATGTCATTAAGTACAAAAAGGGTAAAGAGAACGTGGTAGCTGATGCACTTTCAAGGAGACATGCGTTGATCACCACGATGGAGTCTAAGGTTTTGGGGTTTGAAATGATTAAGATGCAATATGAAGAAGACCCAGATTTCAAGGATATCTACTCAGAATGTGGTAAAGGAGCCTACAGCAATTTCTACAAGTCAGATGGATTTTTATTTAGAGAAAGGAGACTGTGCATACCTCAGGGTTCTCTACGCGAATTGCTGATTAGAGAAGCTCATGGGGGTGGTCTTATGGGTCATTTTGGGGCTGAGAAGACATTGAGCATACTGAAGGAGCATTTCTTTTGGCCTCATCTCAGAAAAACAGGTGGAGGCGTTTTGTGCTAGATGTGTAACGTGCAAACAAGCTAAGTCTAGATCTCATCCTCATGGACTATACATGCCGTTGCCTATACCTACAGCTCCTTGGGTCGATATATCAATGGATTTTGTGCTTGGACTTCCCAAGATTCAGAATAAGGATTCTATCTTCGTTGTTGTGGATAGGTTCTCAAAGATGGCACATTTCATTCCATGTGCTAAAACTAATGATGCTTCTCAGACCTCCAACTTATTCTTCAGAGAAGTAGTGAGATTACATGGAATTCCAAGGACGATTGTATCAGATAGAGACACCAAGTTTCTGAGTCATTTCTGGAGAACGCTTTGGAAGAAGCTGGGAACGAAGCTAGTGTTCTCTACAACTTGCCATCCTCAAACAGATGGGCAAACTGAGGTTGTTAACCGGACTTTGTCAACATTGCTGAGAGCAACCATTGGGAGGAATTTGAAGAACTGGTTAGAGTGTATACCATTTGTGGAGTTTGCTTACAATCGAGCTGTTCACTCCGCCACCAAGCTGTCACCATTTCAGGTTGTCTATGGCTTTAATCCAAACTCGCCATTAGACCTCTCACCGTTGCCGCCAGCTGAGATCGTGAGCTTAGAAGGACAGAAAAAGGCTGATTACATCAAGAGCATACATCAAAAAGCTAGAGAGAACATTGAGAAGAAAACTGAGATGTATGCTAAGCAAGCTAACAAGGGGCGTAAACAGGTCATCTTCAAAGAAGGAGATTGGGTATGGCTTCATATGCGTCCAGAACGGTTCCCAAACAAGAGGAAGGACAAGCTAGCACCAAGAGGAGATGGGCCATTCCGAGTAGCTGAGAAGATCAATGACAATGCCTATAGGCTTGAACTACCAGGTGAGTTTAATATATCTCCTACTTTCAATGTTATTGACTTAGAATTGTTTGATGCAGGTGATGAACCAGTTTTGAGGTCAAAACCTTCTGAAGAGGGTGGGAATGATGAGGACATCACCTTGGAGCTGAAAGGAGATGACGCTGAATCTGTGGAGAACCCAATTCCATACATTCCAGCCGGCCCTATTACACGCCAAAGGGCTAAAGCATTGAGGCATAAGTTCAATGGATATGTAGCAGCTGCATTGGCGCAAGAAGTAACTCCACCAAAGCCGACTTTGCACCAGCTTCTCAACGGACACCACGGAGGAGGCTTCAGAACCAAGCTGAACCAAGCTTCAGCATCTGACCTGGAGGACTTCAATTACATCACTCTTACTCCAGGAAAGCACAATGACATGTCCGTTGCATCACCAGAAACCGCCAGCTCTCTTTTCGACTCAAATGAGGCTACACGGCTTTCTCCTTCGAGCTGCGTTTCTGTTCAGGCCCCATGGCCACTTCTCAGCATCAAGACACGTGAGTCTAGTGTCTTCACTGTCATCATATAGTGAAGACACACAAAGACGTGCTAAGGCATTGTACTCTTTTTCCTTACCATCAGTTTTGTCCCAAGGGGTATGGGTTTTCTGAGGAAGGTTTTAACGAGGCAACACCCTTAGTGCGCATTTTGGACTTGTTCTCGGTCTACTACATCTTTCACAAGTCCAAGAACACTTCAAGAGCTGAGCGCCAAGAGCAAAGACTAACGAGAGACAAGTTGTTCTGTTTTAGCTCAAACTTTCCATTTTTGAGTTATTTCCTTATTTTCGCAAACCCTGCTGTTTTTGCTTGAACTACTTGTTATTCTTGGTTGTTTGTGACGTTTTTGATGTCAAGGGGCTATTATATAAAGCCTAGGTCGTCCTCTTAATGAGATAGACTTTTTACCCTAAAACAAAAACGAGTTTATCTCTCAAACCTAGGCAGCAGCCGCTTCCTTCTCTCTTCTCTTGCTTGATTGAGTAATCGGACTCTCAAACCTGAGAATCACTTAGTGTTTATCACAAGGCTTCCGCATCTTGTGTGGTCTCACATCGCTCCACCGTTTCTCCTTCAAGACGAGCCTCTCTCCTGAAGAAGAACAACACCATCGTTTGAAGATTCTGAGTTTTGAGACCAGGCGTGTATCAGGTATAAGTTTCAATATATCAAACTTTATTATGCCATTGCATTACGTGATTTCGTGACATTCCATTGAAAATAGCGATAACTCATAAGAAACAAGAAGGTGGGAAATGAGTTCATGAGATGTTCAAAACCACCAAAGAGAATTATGGGGATAAATATGCTCATAAGAGGTGTAAGTTTCAATATATCAAACGTTATTATGCCATTGCGTTACCTGATTTCGTGACATTCCATTGATAATAGCGATAACTCATAAGAATCAAGAAGGTGGAAAATGAGTTCATGAGATGTTCAAAACCACCAAAGAGAATTATGGGGATAAATATGCTCATAAGAGGTGGAGGTTTCAATATATCAAACCCTATTCTGTTATTGCGTTACGTGATTTCGTGACATTCCATTGATAATAGCGATAACTCATAAGAATCAAGAAGGTGGAAAATGAGTTCATGAGATGTTCAAAACCACCAAAGAGAATTATGGGGATAAATATGCTCATAAGAGGTGTAAGTTTCAATATATCAAACTTTATTATGCCATTGCGTTACGTGATTTCGTGACATTCCATTGATAATAGCGATAACTCATAAGAATCAAGAAGGTGGGAAATGAGTTCATGAGATGTTCAAAACCACCAAAGAGAATTATGGGGATAAATATGCTCATAAGAGGTGTAAGTTTCAATATATCAAACTTTATTATGCCATTGCGTTACGTGATTTCGTGACATTCCATTGATAATAGCGATAACTCATAAGAATCAAGAAGGTGGAAAATGAGTTCATGAGATGTTCAAAACCACCAAAGAGAATTATGGGGATAAATATGCTCATAAGAGGTGTAAGTTTCAATATATCAAACTTTATTATGCCATTGCGTTACGTGATTTGACGCAGCCCTAGCTTCTGAAGCATCACCAATAATTGTCTGGACTATGCTCTCAGCTCATTTAAGGAGCACCTCGAAGTGGAATCAACCCAAACGCATCTCAAACGAAGAAGTTATGGCTTATACAAGACAGATGGACCAGAATCTGCCGGATTTGGACCGCTGTGCATTCGTCGGAGAATTCCGGCCAGACCATGAAGAACCGAGCAATGAGGAGACATGTTCTGGAATCTTGACTCAAAGACGAAGCCGTGAGAGTTGGAATCAAGTCAATAGCTGCTCTGGATCAAAAGTTATGATTTTTCCAAAACGACGGATTCTACACCTGCCTCATTTGGAAGCTGCCGGATTCGGAATGCTACAATCATATGTTTGGAATCCGGGACAGCCTTCGACGATACTAGAGCCTCTCCTCAACAGCAAGACATGTGCATCTAGTGTCTTCACTGTCCTCATATAGTGAAGACACACAAAGACGTGCTAAGGAATTGTACTCTTTTTCCTTATCTTCAGTTTTCCCACTGGGTTTTTCTGAGAAAGGTTTTAACGAGGCAACACCCTTAGTGCGCATTCCAGGGTTTGTTCTCAGTCTAATACATCCTCCACAAGCCCAAGAATACTTCAGTATCAAGAGATATGCACGAAAATAAAGAGGAGCCCATGTTGCTCCAAACTTTCCATTTTTGAGTTATTTCCTTTTTCTTGCAAGTCTTGTTGTTTCTATTGAAACTACTTGCTGTTTTGCTTTATTTGTGACGTTTTTCACCTAGGGTTGTGTTATAAAACCCCCAGGTCGTCCCTTGTATCAGAAAACAAGTTTTAACCTAAAGAAAATTGAGTTTATTCTCTTAGAAAGGCAGCAGCCGCTTCCCTTCGTTCTTCTCTTGTTTTGATTGAGTAATTGCACTCTCAAACCTGAGAATCCCACGTGTTTATCACAAGACTTCCGCATCTTGTGTGGCCTCACATCGATCCACTCGTTCTCCTTCAAGACGAGCATCTCTTTTGAAGAAGAACAACACCGTTGAAGAAGACTTGGTGTGACTCCAATCTCATCTTCAGCTGTCAAGTTTCAACCTTTGCTGCCTTGTGCTGCTGTCCTTTGGTGTGACTCCTGAGGCGTGTATCATTTTGGTATCAGAGCTAAAGCTCCTATCTATCAGGTTGTATTCATCCAACCTTTATCCTTTGAATTTTCTGTTTTGCTGTTTCTGTTTTATTAATCAAAAATCAAAATAAAAATCTGCTGCTTTCTTTTGTTTGAATCGTTTGATTGCTTATGTTTTTGGGTTGTTAGTTGTTTGTTTCATTAATCTAGAAAAAAAAAAGAAAAAGAAGATAGAGCTGTAGAAGAAAACGAATTAGCTAGAGTGTTTCACCCTGTTAATCTGTTTTGCTTCTGTTTTGTGAACTTATTTTGTTGCATCCTGTTTGATCATTTAGAACTGAATTGAATCATCATATTAGGCTGTTGTTTGCAACATTAGAGACTGAATTTTCGTGGCTGCTACGTTGCTAAAGGAGAAGATAAAATTTGGAAATTAGGGCTTTAGGAGAATTAAGTGCAGTTTCCTTTTTCTGTTTCAGCTGCATTTCCTTTTTCTGTTTTATCTGAATTTCTATTTTTTGATTAGAGCTAAAATTCGACCACCTTATAAAAGAAATAGGAATCGTTAATTGCCTGAGCTGAAGTGGTTATGAGTTATTTTTGTTGATTGTTTATTGCAATTTTCGGATTACACTTATTGCTTGTGACAAAACTCTCACTCCCACATAACTAAGCGATTTTAATTCTGTTTTTGCGAGGTACAACTTCAAACAGAATTTATGGAGTATAAAGAAGGAGATAAGAGTGATTACAACACATCTGAAGTTGATTGGGGAGAAGAAGAATTCGAACCTGAAAGTGATTTTCAAGAGGAGTCATTGCGTGGAGATAATTGTGATGCTGAAACATGGAGTGACGAAACTGATTCTAACATCAGTTATGGAGATGATCTTGGACGTGAAGAAGAGTTTGAACATGAACCATCATACCCGAACCGCACTACACCAAGATATCCAAAGCCATGGGCTTCATGGAACCCCTCACCACGGGCTATCTTTCATCCCACTTACAAATCCAAATCCAGAATATATTATAGCGATGGAACTAAGTTTTTTGGACCTGTATTCTTTTTGTTTACAGGATTGGATTATCTACAATGGGAAACCAACATGCATAAGTACTTCTGGTACTACAGAATTCCCCATGAAGAGAAGCTGTCAATTGCCCTTGGACAACTCGGGGGAAGCATTAAAGTGGTGGGATTGTGACGAGTATAATCGTTGGCATTACAAAGAGCCGAAAATCAAAACATGGGAAGAACTAAAATGGGTGATGCGTAAGAGATATTCACCACAGGAGCTGCTGCAACAACACCAAACAAGTAGCAACAGCCCTACAATGCCCATTCGAACAACAAACGGTAATGAGAAAAGGGTAAAGCTAGAAGTGCACTTAACTTGGAAGGAAGAAATGGATGAATTAAATAAGTCTGTTGAACATCTCATTTCTATGATTAAACGCTCGTCTTGCCCAAAGGTTGTTGAGACAGGTCTAGGTACGAAGGAAGAGTTGGACTCAACAAAGGATATGCCAAAAACTTTAGAAGGATTAAAACCGCTCCAAGATGTAGTCTCAAAACAAAGAAGTGATCATGAGGATAATGGTGGCACACCCGAAGGTACATGTTGTGTCTTAAAATCTTTAGAACTAACGTGTTACAGATGCAATCAACCAGGACACGTCGCCAAGTTCTGCCCCACAAGAGAAACGTCATCAACACTAACACTAGTGCAACGAAATCTGAGCCGTGACCAGCAAGTCATTGCCAAAACATTGATGGAACCTCTTCAGGTTAGTACAATAGATACTCTTCTCAATTTAAACAAGAAATCTAAGCCTTTATTGCAAATATACACGTCCAATAAAGCAAAAGAATCATTAGATACTGAACAGATTCAAGAAATTGTTTTAAACTCAAATGAGAAAATAATTTCACATACTAATGATATGGTTCAAATTAAAATTTGTCCTGATTTCTATGATTCAATGACTGTTTTAACACACTTGTCTAGTGCCCAAAAGGTTGAAAAAGTTTCAGGTGCTAAGGAGACCATTACAGATCAAGAGGAGTTTCTCGACCGAAACAAAGTCCATGGAGAAGTGACACCAAGGCTGAACGGAATTGCTGCAAGAGATGATGAGAGTGATGATGACCCTGTTCAGATCAAAGAAGAACCACCTGATGCACATCTTAAGATCATAACAAAACTGATAGCAAACTACCATGCTAATCCCAGCCCCACATATACGCGAGGTAAGTACGTAAACTCATTAATCGTATGTGATTCTGACTTGTTCTATACTTATGCAGGTTATGATGAGCCCTTGATCACATCAATTCTGCGAATCAAAGAGGAACCTCCTGATCAACACCAACAATCCCAAATCCAAGGAGAACATAAAGGGGAATTAAAAGGCAATATAAGAGATATTGGTGGAGACCCACCTTGGAATCAAATACATGGCGATCCCCACTCAATGCTGATGAAGGAGGAACCTCTAGACCTACTTAAACATTTCCTACAAATCCAGCCTCGAGGAAAGTTTGTTTTGAGGACAAAACCTCTTGAAGAGGGAGGGAATGACGCAGCCCTAGCTTCTGAAGCATCACCAATAATTGTCTGGACTATGCTCTCAGCTCATTTAAGGAGCACCTCGAAGTGGAATCAACCCAAACGCATCTCAAACGAAGAAGTTATGGCTTATACAAGACAGATGGACCAGAATCTGCCGGATTTGGACCGCTGTGCATTCGTCGGAGAATTCCGGCCAGACCATGAAGAACCGAGCAATGAGGAGACATGTTCTGGAATCTTGACTCAAAGACGAAGCCGTGAGAGTTGGAATCAAGTCAATAGCTGCTCTGGATCAAAAGTTATGATTTTTCCAAAACGACGGATTCTACACCTGCCTCATTTGGAAGCTGCCGGATTCGGAATGCTACAATCATATGTTTGGAATCCGGGACAGCCTTCGACGATACTAGAGCCTCTCCTCAACAGCAAGACATGTGCATCTAGTGTCTTCACTGTCCTCATATAGTGAAGACACACAAAGACGTGCTAAGGAATTGTACTCTTTTTCCTTATCTTCAGTTTTCCCACTGGGTTTTTCTGAGAAAGGTTTTAACGAGGCAACACCCTTAGTGCGCATTCCAGGGTTTGTTCTCAGTCTAATACATCCTCCACAAGCCCAAGAATACTTCAGTATCAAGAGATATGCACGAAAATAAAGAGGAGCCCATGTTGCTCCAAACTTTCCATTTTTGAGTTATTTCCTTTTTCTTGCAAGTCTTGTTGTTTCTATTGAAACTACTTGCTGTTTTGCTTTATTTGTGACGTTTTTCACCTAGGGTTGTGTTATAAAACCCCCAGGTCGTCCCTTGTATCAGAAAACAAGTTTTAACCTAAAGAAAATTGAGTTTATTCTCTTAGAAAGGCAGCAGCCGCTTCCCTTCGTTCTTCTCTTGTTTTGATTGAGTAATTGCACTCTCAAACCTGAGAATCCCACGTGTTTATCACAAGACTTCCGCATCTTGTGTGGCCTCACATCGATCCACTCGTTCTCCTTCAAGACGAGCATCTCTTTTGAAGAAGAACAACACCGTTGAAGAAGACTTGGTGTGACTCCAATCTCATCTTCAGCTGTCAAGTTTCAACCTTTGCTGCCTTGTGCTGCTGTCCTTTGGTGTGACTCCTGAGGCGTGTATCATGATTTCGTGACATTCCATTGATAATAGCGATAACTCATAAGAATCAAGAAGGTGGGAAATGAGTTCATGAGATGTTCAAAACCACCAAAGAGAATTATGGGGATAAATATGCTCATAAGAGGTGTAAGTTTCAATATATCAAACTTTATTATGCCATTGCGTTACGTGATTTCGTGACATTCCATTGAAAATAGCGATAACTCATAAGAATCAAGAAGGTGGGAAATGAGTTCATGAGATGTTCAAAACCACCAAAGAGAATTATGGGGATAAATATGCTCATAAGAGGTATAAGTTTCAATATATCGAACTTTATTATGCCATTGCGTTACGTGATTTCGTGACATTCCATTGAAAATAGCGATAACTCATAAGAAACAAGAAGGTGGGAAATGAGTTCATGAGATGTTCAAAACCACCAAAGAGAATTATGGGGATAAATATGCTCATAAGAGGTGTAAGTTTCAATATATCAAACGTTATTATGCCATTGCGTTACCTGATTTCGTGACATTCCATTGATAATAGCGATAACTCATAAGAATCAAGAAGGTGGAAAATGAGTTCATGAGATGTTCAAAACCACCAAAGAGAATTATGGGGATAAATATGCTCATAAGAGGTGGAGGTTTCAATATATCAAACCTTATTCTGTTATTGCGTTACGTGATTTCGTGACATTCCATTGATAATAGCGATAACTCATAAGAATCAAGAAGGTGGTAAATGAGTTCATGAGATGTTCAAAACCACCAAAGAGAATTATGGGGATAAATATGCTCATAAGAGGTGTAAGTTTCAATATATCAAACTTTATTATGCCATTGCGTTACGTGATTTCGTGACATTCCATTGATAATAGCGATAACTCATAAGAATCAAGAAGGTGGGAAATGAGTTCATGAGATGTTCAAAACCACCAAAGAGAATTATGGGGATAAATATGCTCATAAGAGGTATAAGTTTCAATATATCGAACTTTATTATGCCATTGCGTTACGTGATTTCGTGACATTCCATTGAAAATAGCGATAACTCATAAGAAACAAGAAGGTGGGAAATGAGTTCATGAGATGTTCAAAACCACCAAAGAGAATTATGGGGATAAATATGCTCATAAGAGGTGTAAGTTTCAATATATCAAACTTTATTATGCCATTGCGTTACGTGATTTCGTGACATTCCATTGATAATAGCGATAACTCATAAGAATCAAGAAGGTGGGAAATGAGTTCATGAGATGTTCAAAACCACCAAAGAGAATTATGGGGATAAATATGCTCATAAGAGGTGTAAGTTTCAATATATCAAACTTTATTATGCCATTGCGTTACGTGATTTCGTGACATTCCATTGAAAATAGCGATAACTCATAAGAATCAAGAAGGTGGGAAATGAGTTCATGAGATGTTCAAAACCACCAAAGAGAATTATGGTGATAAATATGCTCATAAGAGGTGTAAGTTTCAATATATCAAACTTTATTATGCCATTGCGTTACCTGATTTCGACATTCCATTGATAATAGCGATAACTCATAAGAATCAAGAAGGTGGAAAATGAGTTCATGAGATGTTCAAAACCACCAAAGAGAATTATGGAGATAAATATGCTCATAAGAGGTGGAGGTTTCAATATATCAAACTTTATTATGCCATTGCGTTACGTGATTTCGTGACATTCCATTGATAATAGCGATAACTCATAAGAATCAAGAAGGTGGAAAATGAGTTCATGAGATGTTCAAAACCACCAAAGAGAATTATGGGGATAAATATGCTCATAAGAGGTGTAAGTTTCAATATATCAAACTTTATTATGCCATTGCGTTACGTGATTTCGTGACATTCCATTGATAATAGCGATAACTCATACGAATCAATTATTTTTTATAATGGTTCGTCGAACACTGAGATCTACCCACTTTCACTACGCGACGATCTTCGCATCTAAGAGGTGTAAGTTTCAATATATCAAACTTTATTATGCCGTTGTGTTACGTGATTTCGTGCATTCCATTGAAAATAGCGATAACTCATAAGAATCAAGAAGGTGGGAAATGAGTTCATGAGATGTTCAAAACCACCAAAGAGAATTATGGGGATAAATATACTCATAAGAGGTGTAAGTTTCAATATATCAAACTTTATTATGCCATTGCGTTACCTGATTTTGTGACATTCCATTGATAATAGCGATAACTCATAAGAATCAAGAAGGTGGGAAATGAGTTCATGAGATGTTCAAAACCACCAAAGAGAATTATGGGGATAAATATACTCATAAGAGGTGTAAGTTTCAATATATCAAACTTTATTATGCCATTGCGTTACCTGATTTTGTGACATTCTGATACACGCCTGGTCTCAAAACTCAGAATCTTCAAACGATGGTGTTGTTCTTCTTCAGGAGAGAGGCTCGTCTTGAAGGAGAAACGGTGGAGCGATGTGAGACCACACAAGATGCGGAAGCCTTGTGATAAACACTAAGTGATTCTCAGGTTTGAGAGTCCGATTACTCAATCAAGCAAGAGAAGAGAGAAGGAAGCGGCTGCTGCCTAGGTTTGAGAGATAAACTCGTTTTTGTTTTAGGGTAAAAAGTCTATCTCATTAAGAGGACGACCTAGGCTTTATATATTAGCCCCTTGACATCAAAAACGTCACAAACAACCAAGAATAACAAGTAGTTCAAGCAAAAACAGCAGGGTTTGCGAAAATAAGGAAATAACTCAAAAATGGAAAGTTTGAGCTAAAACAGAACAACTTGTCTCTCGTTAGTCTTTGCTCTTGGCGCTCAGCTCTTGAAGTGTTCTTGGACTTGTGAAAGATGTAGTAGACCGAGAACAAGTCCAAAATGCGCACTAAGGGTGTTGCCTCGTTAAAACCTTCCTCAGAAAACCCATACCCCTTGGGACAAAACTGATGGTAAGGAAAAAGAGTACAATACCTTAGCACGTCTTTGTGTGTCTTCACTATATGATGACAGTGAAGACACTAGACTCACGTGTCTTGATGCTGAGAAGTGGCCATGGGGCCTGAACAGAAACGCAGCTCGAAGGAGAAGGCCGTGTAGCCTCATTTAAGTCGAAAAGAGAGCTGGCGGTTTACGGTGATGCAACGGACATGTCATTGTGCTTTCCTGGAGTAAGAGTGATGTAATTGAAGTCCTCCAATGCAGCTGCTACATATCCATTGAACTTATGCCTCAATGCTTTAGCCCTTTGGCGTGTAATAGGGCCGGCTGGAATGTATGGAATTGGGTTCTCCACAGATTCAACGTCATCTCCTTTCAGCTCCAAGGTGATGTCCTCATCATTCCCACCCTCTTCAGAAGGTTTTGACCTCAAAACTGGTTCATCACCTGCATCAAACAATTCTAAGTCAATAACATTGAAAGTAGGAGATATATTAAACTCACCTGGTAGTTCAAGCCTATAGGCGTTGTCATTGATCTTCTCAGCTACTCGGAATGGCCCATCTCCTCTTGGTGCTAGCTTGTCCTTCCTCTTGTTTGGGAACCGTTCTGGACGCATATGAAGCCATACCCAATCTCCTTCTTTGAAGATGACCTGTTTACGCCCCTTGTTAGCTTGCTTAGCATACATCTCAGTTTTCTTCTCAATGTTCTCTCTAGCTTTTTGATGTATGCTCTTGATGTAATCAGCCTTTTTCTGTCCTTCTAAGCTCACGATCTCAGCTGGCGGCAACGGTGAGAGGTCTAATGGCGAGTTTGGATTAAAGCCATAGACAACCTGAAATGGTGACAGCTTGGTGGCGGAGTGAACAGCTCGATTGTAAGCAAACTCCACAAATGGTATACACTCTAACCAGTTTTTCAAATTCCTCCCAATGGTTGCTCTCAGCAATGTTGACAAAGTCCGGTTAACAACCTCAGTTTGCCCATCTGTTTGAGGATGGCAAGTTGTAGAGAACACTAGCTTCGTTCCCAGCTTCTTCCAAAGCGTTCTCCAGAAATGACTCAGAAACTTGGTGTCTCTATCTGATACAATCGTCCTTGGAATCCCATGTAATCTCACTACTTCTCTGAAGAATAAGTTGGAGGTCTGAGAAGCATCATTAGTTTTAGCACATGGAATGAAATGTGCCATCTTTGAGAACCTATCCACAACAACGAAGATAGAATCCTTATTCTGAATCTTGGGAAGTCCAAGCACAAAATCCATTGATATGTCGACCCAAGGAGCTGTAGGTATAGGCAACGGCATGTATAGTCCATGAGGATGAGATTTAGACTTAGCCTGCTTGCACGTTACACATCTAGCACAAAACGCCTCCACTGTTTTTCTGAGATGAGGCCAAAAGAAATGCTCCTTCAGTATGCTCAATGTCTTCTCAGCCCCAAAATGACCCATAAGACCACCCCCATGAGCTTCTCTAATCAGCAATTCACGTAGAGAACCCTGAGGTATGCACAGTCTCCTTTCTCTAAATAAAAATCCATCTGACTTGTAGAAATTGCTGTAGGCTCCTTTACCACATTCTGAGTAGATATCCTTGAAATCTGGGTCTTCTTCATATTGCATCTTAATCATTTCAAACCCCAAAACCTTAGACTCCATCGTGGTGATCAACGCATGTCTCCTTGAAAGTGCATCAGCTACCACGTTCTCTTTACCCTTTTTGTACTTAATGACATAAGGGAATGTCTCAATGTACTCCAGCCAGCGAGCATGTCTCTTCTTAAGTGTTGTTTGCCCCTTGAGATGCTTCAGCGTTTCATGATCAGTATGAATTACACATTCTCTAGCAAGCAGGTAGTGTTGCCACGTCTCCATAGCTCTAACCAACGCATACAACTCCTTGTCATAAGTAGGATAATTCAACGCAGCCCCACTTAGCTTTTCACTGAAATAAGCCACTGGTTTGCCTCCTTGAGTAAGAACAGCCCCTATCCCAATTCCAGATGCATCACACTCCACTTCAAAGGTCTTATTAAAATCTGGAAGTGCTAGAACAGGTGCATTAGTTAGGCGTTCCTTCAGATCCTGAAACGCCTTATTCTGAGCTTCTCCCCAAGTAAACCCAACGTTTTTCTTGATAACTGATGTGAGTGGTGCAGCCACACTACTAAAGTCCTTAACAAAACGGCGATAGAAGCTTGCAAGACCATGGAAGCTTCGAACTTGGCTGATGCTTGTTGGGGTTGGCCATTCTTGTATAGCCCTTATCTTCTCTCCATCAACCTGTAGTCCCTGCGAACTCACAACAAATCCTAGAAAAACTAGCTCATTAGTGCAGAATGTGCACTTCTTTAAGTTTGCATAAAGGCCTTCCTTTCGGAGAGTCTTTAAGACTAACTCAAGATGTGTCACATGGTCAGATAAACAAGAACTGTAAATTAAAATATCATCAAAATACACAACTACAAACTTACAGATGTATGCCCTAAGAACATGGTTCATTAGACGCATAAATGTGCTGGGTGCATTTGAGAGTCCAAATGGCATGACTAGCCATTCATAGAGTCCTTGTTTCGTTTTGAATGCTGTTTTCCATTCATCTCCTTCTTTCATCCTGACTTGATGATATCCACTCTTCAGGTCTATTTTAGAGAAGATGGTGGCTCCACTAAGCTCATCCAGCATGTCATCAAGGCGTGGAATTGGATGTCTATACTTAATGGTTATGTTGTTAATCGCCCTACAGTCCACACACATCCTCCACGACCCATCCTTCTTAGGCACTAGCAAGACCGGTACAGCACAGGGACTAAGACTCTCCCTCACATAACCTTGCTCCATTAGTGCCCTAACTTGACGTTCAAGCTCTTTTGCTTCCTCTGGATTCACACGGTAAGCTGGTCTATTTGGAAGCTGTGCACCAGGTATGAAATCGATTTGGTGCTCTATCCCTCGGCTTGGTGGCAGTCCAGCCGGTATCTCTTCAGGAAAAACGTCCTCAAATTGTTCTAGGAGCTGACTTATCTCCTTAGGTAACTCCACAGCTACAGAACCTGCGCTCAAAAGCTCCTTAAAGACCATTAGTAGCACAGTGTGTGAAGTAGTTTTTAAAGCCCTTCTTACTTCACTAGTATTAACTAGGAAGTTAGATTTAGCACCATTACTCTTTTCTTTAGACATTTTAATTTGCATTTCATGAACTTGCTGAGGTGATAATGGAGCTAAATTCACTTTTCTTTTATCATGAATAAACGAGTATAAATTGGTGCGACCGTTATGAGTGGTTTCTTTGTCAAACTGCCATGGACGTCCCAATAAGAGATGGCCAGCTTGCATTGGAACCACATCACAGAGCACTTGATCATTGTAACGCCCCACACTAAATGGAACTGTCACTTGATCGGTGATCTTTAACTCAGACTTATCATTGAGCCACCTCAACCTGTAAGGTCTCGGATGCTTAGTTCTCTCCAAGCCTAGTTTTTCAACCATATAGAGGCTTGCAACGTTTGTACAAGAACCCCCATCAATTATCAGAGAACATACCTTCCCCTTGATAGTACATCTGGTATGGAAGATGTTTTCGCGCTGAGCACTCTCCTCTGGTTCTATCATGGTGCTGAGAATGCGTCTCATCATTAGAAGCTCTCCGGTGTCGGGAAATTCTGTAATCTCCTCATCAGCGTCCCCCTCAGCCTCTTCTTCATCTTGTGATTCATAATCCCCAGATTCAGTAAGGATCATCACTCTTTGATTAGGACAATCCCTGGATATATGCCCTCGGCCTTGACACTTATAACAGGTAATGTCTCGGCTCCTCTGCTGATTTTGTTGGTTTCGAGGCTGATGATCACGTCTGGGCTCAGCTTTAGTGTCTCTAGATGGCTCAGGAGCTCTTGGTTTAAAACGTGAATCAATCACAACTGCTTTGCCCTTATCAGCTTGTTTTGGCGCTGAACTCCAAGTATTTTTATTTCGGCTGAAACTTGAGTTCTTTCTCTTGATTTGTTGTTCAGCTTGGATTGCTAAGTGCAGGAGATCCTCCATCTGATGATATACTTGCATTTCCACTTTTGTAACAATCCGCTCTTGTAACCCATCCAGAAACTGAACCATGAGTGTTTACGGTGCTTCATCTAATTCAAGGCGATTCTGAGGTGCTCAAATTCCTCATAATATTCTTCCACTGATTTGTTGCCTTGAGTAAGCCGTCTGAATTTCTTTTGCAGCTCACGGTGGAAATGTGGTGGCACATATCTCCTTTTCATTAACTGTCTCATGTCGTGCCAAGTAGAGATAGGATGGTCTTGGTAACGTCTCCTATCAGCCACATCTCGATCCCACCATGTAAGGGCATGGTCTGTCAGCTGAGCTGCTGCAAAGGCTACCTTCTTTGCCTCGGTGTAATTGTAACAGCCAAAAATCTTATCCATTCTCCTTTCCCACTCTAGATAAGCTTCTGGATCAACTCTTCCAGCAAAAGTTGGTGCGTTTAATTTCAGGTCTGGTGAGTGCTGAGGCGGTGGTGGCTGGTACTCTGGTTCATGCTCTTCATAAGCATGTCTAGCTCGTGGTGGTGGTGGCGGTGGCAGATCGCCTGGATCATGTACCCTTCGGTTCTGATACGGTTCAGGTCCATTTTCTCTTCTTGCAGGCATGGGAGGGTTCTCCATGCGGTCCATTCGGTTAGTGAGAGCTTGGAGTTGAGTGTTGATATTTGCCATCATTTGAATCATGGCATTGTTGGCGTCAGTTTGATCATAATTCTCAGCCATTGAGGTCGATTTCTCCTTGCACAAAACAGGAAAATCACAAGCTTAGTTTTCTGGAAATAATCAAACAGACTGCAGGAAAAAGGAAAATTCACAAAACAGAAAAAGGAAACTTCACTTATGTCTAGTGCAGCCCTAATTTTCTATCTTAATTTTCGTCTTCTCTAACCTAGCAGCCACGAAAATTCAGTCTCTAATGGTGCAACAACAGCTTAATATGATGATCAAATTCGGTTCTAAGTGATTAAACAAGCAGTACACAAAAACAGAAGCAAATAATTTAACAAGGTGAAACACACAAGCTAAACGATTCCTTCAGCAACCTAACCTTTTTCTTTTCTTTTTCTTAACTTTATGAAACAATAAACTAGCAACTTAACAAACCAAAACAACGAAATACTGAAACAAACAAACGATGAAACAAAAGCAATAAAGAATCAAAACAGAAGCAAACAGCAAGATAAGCAAACAGAAGCAACGATTAAACAAGCTATCAATTGAAACAACCTAATAACTTGATTCTCAATAACTTCTAAAGCAAATTGACTGAAAGCAAAGGATAGGTTTAGACACAACCTGATTGAAGGAACTTTAGCTCTGATACCAAAGATGATACACGCCTGGTCTCAAAACTCAGAATCTTCAAACGATGGTGTTGTTCTTCTTCAGGAGAGAGGCTCGTCTTGAAGGAGAAACGGTGGAGCGATGTGAGACCACACAAGATGCGGAAGCCTTGTGATAAACACTAAGTGATTCTCAGGTTTGAGAGTCCGATTACTCAATCAAGCAAGAGAAGAGAGAAGGAAGCGGCTGCTGCCTAGGTTTGAGAGATAAACTCGTTTTTGTTTTAGGGTAAAAAGTCTATCTCATTAAGAGGACGACCTAGGCTTTATATATTAGCCCCTTGACATCAAAAACGTCACAAACAACCAAGAATAACAAGTAGTTCAAGCAAAAACAGCAGGGTTTGCGAAAATAAGGAAATAACTCAAAAATGGAAAGTTTGAGCTAAAACAGAACAACTTGTCTCTCGTTAGTCTTTGCTCTTGGCGCTCAGCTCTTGAAGTGTTCTTGGACTTGTGAAAGATGTAGTAGACCGAGAACAAGTCCAAAATGCGCACTAAGGGTGTTGCCTCGTTAAAACCTTCCTCAGAAAACCCATACCCCTTGGGACAAAACTGATGGTAAGGAAAAAGAGTACAATACCTTAGCACGTCTTTGTGTGTCTTCACTATATGATGACAGTGAAGACACTAGACTCACGTGTCTTGATGCTGAGAAGTGGCCATGGGGCCTGAACAGAAACGCAGCTCGAAGGAGAAGGCCGTGTAGCCTCATTTAAGTCGAAAAGAGAGCTGGCGGTTTCTGGTGATGCAACGGACATGTCATTGTGCTTTCCTGGAGTAAGAGTGATGTAATTGAAGTCCTCCAATGCAGCTGCTACATATCCATTGAACTTATGCCTCAATGCTTTAGCCCTTTGGCGTGTAATAGGGCCGGCTGGAATGTATGGAATTGGGTTCTCCACAGATTCAGCGTCATCTCCTTTCAGCTCCAAGGTGATGTCCTCATCACATTCCATTGAAAATAGCGATAACTCATAAGAATCGAGAAGGAAGGAAATGAGTTCATGAAATGTTCAAAACCACCAAAGAGAATTATGGGGACAAATGTGCTCATAAGAGGTGTAAGTTTCAATATATCAAACTTTATTATTTTATTGTGTTACGTGATTTCGTGACATTCCATTGAAAATAGCGATAACTCATAAGAATCAAGAAGGTGGAAAATGAGTTCATGAGATGTTCAAAACCACCAAAGAGAATTATGGGGATAAATATGCTCATAAGAGGTGTAAGTTTCAATATATCAAACTTTATTATGCCATTGCGTTACCTGATTTCGACATTCCATTGATACTACCGATAACTCATAACGATCAAGAAGGTGGAAAATGAGTTCATGAGATGTTCAGAACCACCAAAGAGAATTATCGGGATAAATATGCTCATAAGAGGTGGAGGTTTCAATATATCAAACTTTATTATGCCATTGCGTTACGTGATTTCGTGACATTCCATTGAAAATAGCAATAACTCATAAGAATCGAGAAGGAGGGAAATGAGTTCATGAAATGTTCAAAACCACTAAAGTGAATTATGGGGATAAATGTGCTCATAAGTGGTGTAAGTTTCAATATATCAAACTTTATTATGCCATTGCGTTACGAGATTTCGTGACATTCCATTGAAAATAGCGATAACTCATAAGAATCAAGAAGGTGGGAAATGAGTTCATGAGATGTTCAAAACCACCAAAGAGAATTATGGGGATAAATATGCTCATAAGAGGTGTAAGTTTCAATATATCAAACTTTATTATGCCATTGCGTTACGTGATTTTGTGACATTCCATTGAAAATAGCGATAACTCATAAGAATCAAGAAGGTGGGAAATGAGTTCATGAGATGTTCAAAACTACCAAAGAGAATTATGGGATAAATATGCTCATAAGAGGTGTAAGTTACAATATATCAAACTTTATTATCCCATTGCGTTACGTGATTTCGTGACATTTCATTGAAAATAGCGATAACTCATATGAATCGAGAAGGTGGAAAATGAGTTCATGAGATGTTCAAAACTACCAAAGAGAATTATGGGGATAAATATGCTCATAAGAGGTGGAGGTTTCAATATATCAAACTTTATTATGCCATTGTGTTACGTGATTTCGTGACATTCCATTGAAAATAGCGATAACTCATAAGAATCAAGAAGGTGGGAAATGAGTTCATGAGATGTTCAAAATCACCAAAGAGAATTATGGGAATAAATATGCTCATAAGAGGTGTAAGTTTCAATATATCAAACGTTATTATGCCATTGCGTTACCTGATTTCGTGACATTCCATTGATAATAGCGATAACTCATAAGAATCAAGAAGGTGGAAAATGAGTTCATGAGATGTTCAAAACCACCAAAGAGAATTATGGGGATAAATATGCTCATAAGAGGTGTAAGTTTCAATATATCAAACTTTATTATGCCATTGCGTTACGTGATTTCGTGACATTCCATTGATAATAGCAATAACTCATAAGAATCGAGAAGGAGGGAAATGAGTTCATGAAATGTTCAAAACCACTAAAGTGAATTATGGGGATAACTATGCTCATAAGTGGTGTAAGTTTCAATATATCAAACTTTATTATGTTATTATGTTTTGAGATTTTGTGACCTTTCATTGAATATAGCGATAACTCATAAAAATTGACAAAGGAAGGAAATGAGTTTATGAGATGTTCAAAACCGCCAAAATAAATTATGGGGATAAATATGCTCATAAGTGGTTTAAGTTTGAATATATCAAACTTTATTATGTCATTGTGTTACGTGATTTCGTGACATTCCATTGAAAATAGCGATAACTCATAAGAATCAAGAAGGTGGAAAATGAGTTCATGAGATGTTCAAAACCACCAAAGAGAATTATGGGGATAAATATGCTCATAAGAGGTGGAGGTTTCAATATATCAAACTTTATTATGCCATTGTGTTACGTGATTTCGTGACATTCCATTGAAAATAGCGATAACTCATAAGAATCAAGAAGGTGGGAAATGAGTTCATGAGATGTTCAAAACCACCAAAGAGAATTATGGGGATAAATATGCTCATAAGAGGTGTAAGTTTCAATATCTCAAACTTTATTATGCCATTGCGTTACGTGATTTCGTGACATTCCATTGAAAATAGCGATAACTCATAAGAATCGAGAAGGAGGGAAATGAGTTCATGAAATGGTCAAAACCACTAAAGTGAATTATGGGGATAAATGTGCTCATAAGTGGTGTAAGTTTCAATATATCAAACTTTATTATGTTATTATGTTTTGAGATTTTGTGACCTTTCATTGAATATAGCGATAACTCATAAAAATTGAGAAAGGAAGGAAATGAGTTTATGAGATGTTCAAAACCGCCAAAATAAATTATGGGGATAAATATGCTCATAAGAGGTGTAAGTTTCAATATATCAAACTTTATTATGCCATTGCGTTACGTGATTTCGTGACATTCCATTGATAATAGCGATAACTCATAAGAATCAAGAAGGTGGGAAATGAGTTCATGAGATGTTCAAAACCACCAAAGAGAATTATGGGGATAAATATGCTCATAAGAGGTATAAGTTTCAATATATCGAACTTTATTATGCCATTGCGTTACGTGATTTCGTGACATTCCATTGAAAATAGCGATAACTCATAAGAAACAAGAAGGTGGGAAATGAGTTCATGAGATGTTCAAAACCACCAAAGAGAATTATGGGGATAAATATGCTCATAAGAGGTGTAAGTTTCAATATATCAAACGTTATTATGCCATTGCGTTACCTGATTTCGTGACATTCCATTGATAATAGCGATAACTCATAAGAATCAAGAAGGTGGAAAATGAGTTCATGAGATGTTCAAAACCACCAAAGAGAATTATGGGGATAAATATGCTCATAAGAGGTGGAGGTTTAATATATCAAACTTTATTATGCAATTGTGTTACGTGATTTCGTGACATTCCATTGAAAATAGCGATAACTCATAAGAATCAAGAAGGTGGAAAATGAGTGCATGAGATATCAAACTTATGAATATGGTTTAATTTTATTATGTGGATAAATATGCTCATAAGAGGTGTAAGTTTCAATATATCAAACTTTATTATGCCATTGCGTTACGTGATTTCGTGACATTCCATTGATAATAGCGATAACTCATAAGAATCAAGAAGGTGGGAAATGAGTTCATGAGATGTTCAAAACCACCAAAGAGAATTATGGGGATAAATATGCTCATAAGAGGTGTAAGTTTCAATATATCAAACTTTATTATGCCATTGCGTTACGTGATTTCGTGACATTCCATTGAAAATAGCGATAACTCATAAGAATCAAGAAGGTGGGAAATGAGTTCATGAGATGTTCAAAACCACCAAAGAGAATTATGGTGATAAATATGCTCATAAGAGGTGTAAGTTTCAATATATCAAACTTTATTATGCCATTGCGTTACGTGATTTCGTGACATTCCATTGATAATAGCGATAACTCATAAGAATCAAGAAGGTGGAAAATGAGTTCATGAGATGTTCAAAACCACCAAAGAGAATTATGGGGATAAATATGCTCATAAGAGGTGTAAGTTTCAATATATCAAACTTTATTATGCTATTGCGTTACGTGATTTCGTGACATTCCATTGAAAATAGCAATAACTCATAAGAATCGAGAAGGAGGGAAATGAGTTCATGAAATGTTCAAAACCACTAAAGTGAATTATGGGGATAACTATGCTCATAAGTGGTGTAAGTTTCAATATATCAAACTTTATTATGTTATTATGTTTTGAGATTTTGTGACCTTTCATTGAATATAGCGATAACTCATAAAAATTGAGAAAGGAAGGAAATGAGTTTATGAGATGTTCAAAACCGCCAAAATAAATTATGGGGATAAATATGCTCATAAGTGGTTTAAGTTTGAATATATCAAACTTTATTATGTCATTGTGTTACGTGATTTCGTGACATTCCATTGAAAATAGCGATAACTCATAAGAATCAAGAAGGTGGAAAATGAGTTCATGAGATGTTCAAAACCACCAAAGAGAATTATGGGGATAAATATGCTCATAAGAGGTGGAGGTTTCAATATATCAAACTTTATTATGCCATTGTGTTACGTGATTTCGTGACATTCCATTGAAAATAGCGATAACTCATAAGAATCAAGAAGGTGGAAAATGAGTTCATGAGATGTTCAAAACCACCAAAGAGAATTATGGGGATAAATATGCTCATAAGAGGTGTAAGTTTCAATATCTCAAACTTTATTATGCCATTGCGTTACGTGATTTCGTGACATTCCATTGAAAATAGCGATAACTCATAAGAATCGAGAAGGAGGGAAATGAGTTCATGAAATGTTCAAAACCACTAAAGTGAATTATGGGGATAAATGTGCTCATAAGTGGTGTAAGTTTCAATATATCAAACTTTATTATGTTATTATGTTTTGAGATTTTGTGACCTTTCATTGAATATAGCGATAACTCATAAAAATTGAGAAAGGAAGGAAATGAGTTTATGAGATGTTCAAAACCGCCAAAATAAATTATGGGGATAAATATGCTCATAAGAGGTGTAAGTTTCAATATATCAAACTTTATTATGCCATTGCGTTACGTGATTTCGTGACATTCCATTGAAAATAGCGATAACTCATAAGAATCAAGAAGGTGGGAAATGAGTTCATGAGATGTTCAAAACCACCAAAGAGAATTATGGGGATAAATATGCTCATAAGAGGTATAAGTTTCAATATATCAAACTTTATTATGCCATTGCATTACGTGATTTCGTGACATTCCATTGAAAATAGCGATAACTCATAAGAAACAAGAAGGTGGGAAATGAGTTCATGAGATGTTCAAAACCACCAAAGAGAATTATGGGGATAAATATGCTCATAAGAGGTGTAAGTTTCAATATATCAAACGTTATTATGCCATTGCGTTACCTGATTTCGTGACATTCCATTGATAATAGCGATAACTCATAAGAATCAAGAAGGTGGAAAATGAGTTCATGAGATGTTCAAAACCACCAAAGAGAATTATGGGGATAAATATGCTCATAAGAGGTGTAAGTTTCAATATATCAAACTTTATTATGCCATTGCGTTACGTGATTTCGTGACATTCCATTGATAATAGCGATAACTCATAAGAATCAAGAAGGTGGGAAATGAGTTCATGAGATGTTCAAAACCACCAAAGAGAATTATGGGGATAAATATGCTCATAAGAGGTGTAAGTTTCAATATATCAAACTTTATTATGCCATTGCGTTACGTGATTTCGTGACATTCCATTGAAAATAGCGATAACTCATAAGAATCAAGAAGGTGGGAAATGAGTTCATGAGATGTTCAAAACCACCAAAGAGAATTATGGTGATAAATATGCTCATAAGAGGTGTAAGTTTCAATATATCAAACTTTATTATGCCATTGCGTTACCTGATTTCGACATTCCATTGATAATAGCGATAACTCATAAGAATCAAGAAGGTGGAAAATGAGTTCATGAGATGTTCAAAACCACCAAAGAGAATTATGGAGATAAATATGCTCATAAGAGGTGGAGGTTTCAATATATCAAACTTTATTATGCCATTGCGTTACGTGATTTCGTGACATTCCATTGATAATAGCAATAACTCATAAGAATCAAGAAGGTGGAAAATGAGTTCATGAGATGTTCAAAACCACCAAAGAGAATTATGGGGATAAATATGCTCATAAGAGGTGTAAGTTTCAATATATCAAACTTTATTATGCCATTGCGTTACGTGATTTCGTGACATTCCATTGATAATAGCGATAACTCATAAGAATCAAGAAGGTGGGAAATGAGTTCATGAGATGTTCAAAACCACCAAAGAGAATTATGGGGATAAATATGCTCATAAGAGGTGTAAGTTTCAATATATCAAACTTTATTATGCCATTGCGTTACGTGATTTCGTGACATTCCATTGAAAATAGCGATAACTCATAAGAATCAAGAAGGTGGGAAATGAGTTCATGAGATGTTCAAAACCACCAAAGAGAATTATGGGGATAAATATGCTCATAAGAGGTATAAGTTTCAATATATCGAACTTTATTATGCCATTGCGTTACGTGATTTCGTGACATTCCATTGAAAATAGCGATAACTCATAAGAAACAAGAAGGTGGGAAATGAGTTCATGAGATGTTCAAAACCACCAAAGAGAATTATGGGGATAAATATGCTCATAAGAGGTGTAAGTTTCAATATATCAAACGTTATTATGCCATTGCGTTACCTGATTTCGTGACATTCCATTGATAATAGCGATAACTCATAAGAATCAAGAAGGTGGAAAATGAGTTCATGAGATGTTCAAAACCACCAAAGAGAATTATGGTGATAAATATGCTCATAAGAGGTGTAAGTTTCAATATATCAAACTTTATTATGTTATTATGTTTTGAGATTTTGTGACATTCCATTGAAAATAGCGATAACTCATAAGAATCAAGAAGGTGGGAAATGAGTTCATGAGATGTTCAAAACCACCAAAGAGAATTATGGGGATAAATATGCTCATAAGAGGTATAAGTTTCAATATATCGAACTTTATTATGCCATTGCGTTACGTGATTTCGTGACATTCCATTGAAAATAGCGATAACTCATAAGAATCAAGAAGGTGGGAAATGAGTTCATGAGATGTTCAAAACCACCAAAGAGAATTATGGGGATAAATATGCTCATAAGAGGTATAAGTTTCAATATATCGAACTTTATTATGCCATTGCGTTACGTGATTTCGTGACATTCCATTGAAAATAGCGATAACTCATAAGAATCAAGAAGGTGGGAAATGAGTTCATGAGATGTTCAAAACCACCAAAGAGAATTATGGTGATAAATATGCTCATAAGAGGTGTAAGTTTCAATATATCAAACTTTATTATGCCATTGCGTTACCTGATTTCGACATTCCATTGATAATAGCGATAACTCATAAGAATCAAGAAGGTGGAAAATGAGTTCATGAGATGTTCAAAACCACCAAAGAGAATTATGGGGATAAATATGCTCATAAGAGGTGTAAGTTTCAATATATCAAACTTTATTATGCTATTGCGTTACGTGATTTCGTGACATTCCATTGAAAATAGCAATAACTCATAAGAATCGAGAAGGAGGGAAATGAGTTCATGAAATGTTCAAAACTACTAAAGTGAATTATGGGGATAACTATGCTCATAAGTGGTGTAAGTTTCAATATATCAAACTTTATTATGTTATTATGTTTTGAGATTTTGTGACCTTTCATTGAATATAGCGATAACTCATAAAAATTGAGAAAGGAAGGAAATGAGTTTATGAGATGTTCAAAACCGCCAAAATAAATTATGGGGATAAATATGCTCATAAGTGGTTTAAGTTTGAATATATCAAACTTTATTATGTCATTGTGTTACGTGATTTCGTGACATTCCATTGAAAATAGCGATAACTCATAAGAATCAAGAAGGTGGAAAATGAGTTCATGAGATGTTCAAAACCACCAAAGAGAATTATGGGGATAAATATGCTCATAAGAGGTGGAGGTTTCAATATATCAAACTTTATTATGCCATTGTGTTACGTGATTTCGTGACATTCCATTGAAAATAGCGATAACTCATAAGAATCAAGAAGGTGGGAAATGAGTTCATGAGATGTTCAAAACCACCAAAGAGAATTATGGGGATAAATATGCTCATAAGAGGTGTAAGTTTCAATATCTCAAACTTTATTATGCCATTGCGTTACGTGATTTCGTGACATTCCATTGAAAATAGCGATAACTCATAAGAATCGAGAAGGAGGGAAATGAGTTCATGAAATGCTCAAAACCACTAAAGTGAATTATGGGGATAAATGTGCTCATAAGTGGTGTAAGTTTCAATATATCAAACTTTATTATGTTATTATGTTTTGAGATTTTGTGACCTTTCATTGAATATAGCGATAACTCATAAAAATTGAGAAAGGAAGGAAATGAGTTTATGAGATGTTCAAAACCGCCAAAATAAATTATGGGGATAAATATGCTCATAAGTGGTTTAAGTTTCAATATATCAAACTTTATTATGCCATTGCGTTACGTGATTTCGTGACATTCCATTAAAAATAGCGATAACTCATAAGAAACAAGAAGGTGGAAAATGAGTTCATGAGATGTTCAAAACCACCAAAGAGAATTATGGAGATAAATATGCTCATAAGAGGTGGAGGTTTCAATATATCAAACTTTATTATGCCATTGCGTTACGTGATTTCGTGACATTCCATTGATAATAGCGATAACTCATAAGAATCAAGAAGGTGGAAAATGAGTTCATGAGATGTTCAAAACCACCAAAGAGAATTATGGGGATAAATATGCTCATAAGAGGTGTAAGTTTCAATATATCAAACTTTATTATGCCATTGCGTTACGTGATTTCGTGACATTCCATTGATAATAGCGATAACTCATAAGAATCAAGAAGGTGGGAAATGAGTTCATGAGATGTTCAAAACCACCAAAGAGAATTATGGGGATAAATATGCTCATAAGAGGTGTAAGTTTCAATATATCAAACTTTATTATGCCATTGCGTTACGTGATTTCGTGACATTCCATTGAAAATAGCGATAACTCATAAGAATCAAGAAGGTGGGAAATGAGTTCATGAGATGTTCAAAACCACCAAAGAGAATTATGGGGATAAATATGCTCATAAGAGGTATAAGTTTCAATATATCAAACTTTATTATGCCATTGCATTACGTGATTTCGTGACATTCCATTGAAAATAGCGATAACTCATAAGAAACAAGAAGGTGGGAAATGAGTTCATGAGATGTTCAAAACCACCAAAGAGAATTATGGGGATAAATATGCTCATAAGAGGTGTAAGTTTCAATATATCAAACGTTATTATGCCATTGCGTTACCTGATTTCGTGACATTCCATTGATAATAGCGATAACTCATAAGAATCAAGAAGGTGGAAAATGAGTTCATGAGATGTTCAAAACCACCAAAGAGAATTATGGGGATAAATATGCTCATAAGAGGTGGAGGTTTCAATATATCAAACCTTATTCTGTTATTGCGTTACGTGATTTCGTGACATTCCATTGATAATAGCGATAACTCATAAGAATCAAGAAGGTGGAAAATGAGTTCATGAGATGTTCAAAACCACCAAAGAGAATTATGGGGATAAATATGCTCATAAGAGGTGTAAGTTTCAATATATCAAACTTTATTATGCCATTGCGTTACGTGATTTCGTGACATTCCATTGATAATAGCGATAACTCATAAGAATCAAGAAGGTGGGAAATGAGTTCATGAGATGTTCAAAACCACCAAAGAGAATTATGGGGATAAATATGCTCATAAGAGGTGTAAGTTTCAATATATCAAACTTTATTATGCCATTGCGTTACGTGATTTCGTGACATTCCATTGAAAATAGCGATAACTCATAAGAATCAAGAAGGTGGGAAATGAGTTCATGAGATGTTCAAAACCACCAAAGAGAATTATGGTGATAAATATGCTCATAAGAGGTGTAAGTTTCAATATATCAAACTTTATTATGCCATTGCGTTACCTGATTTCGACATTCCATTGATAATAGCGATAACTCATAAGAATCAAGAAGGTGGAAAATGAGTTCATGAGATGTTCAAAACCACCAAAGAGAATTATGGAGATAAATATGCTCATAAGAGGTGGAGGTTTCAATATATCAAACTTTATTATGCCATTGCGTTACGTGATTTCGTGACATTCCATTGATAATAGCGATAACTCATAAGAATCAAGAAGGTGGAAAATGAGTTCATGAGATGTTCAAAACCACCAAAGAGAATTATGGGGATAAATATGCTCATAAGAGGTGTAAGTTTCAATATATCAAACTTTATTATGCCATTGCGTTACGTGATTTCGTGACATTCCATTGATAATAGCGATAACTCATAAGAATCAAGAAGGTGGGAAATGAGTTCATGAGATGTTCAAAACCACCAAAGAGAATTATGGGGATAAATATGCTCATAAGAGGTGTAAGTTTCAATATATCAAACTTTATTATGCCATTGCGTTACGTGATTTCGTGACATTCCATTGAAAATAGCGATAACTCATAAGAATCAAGAAGGTGGGAAATGAGTTCATGAGATGTTCAAAACCACCAAAGAGAATTATGGGGATAAATATGCTCATAAGAGGTATAAGTTTCAATATATCGAACTTTATTATGCCATTGCGTTACGTGATTTCGTGACATTCCATTGAAAATAGCGATAACTCATAAGAAACAAGAAGGTGGGAAATGAGTTCATGAGATGTTCAAAACCACCAAAGAGAATTATGGGGATAAATATGCTCATAAGAGGTGTAAGTTTCAATATATCAAACGTTATTATGCCATTGCGTTACCTGATTTCGTGACATTCCATTGATAATAGCGATAACTCATAAGAATCAAGAAGGTGGAAAATGAGTTCATGAGATGTTCAAAACCACCAAAGAGAATTATGGGGATAAATATGCTCATAAGAGGTGGAGGTTTCAATATATCAAACCTTATTCTGTTATTGCGTTACGTGATTTCGTGACATTCCATTGATAATAGCGATAACTCATAAGAATCAAGAAGGTGGAAAATGAGTTCATGAGATGTTCAAAACCACCAAAGAGAATTATGGGGATAAATATGCTCATAAGAGGTGTAAGTTTCAATATATCAAACTTTATTATGCCATTGCGTTACGTGATTTCGTGACATTCCATTGATAATAGCGATAACTCATAAGAATCAAGAAGGTGGGAAATGAGTTCATGAGATGTTCAAAACCACCAAAGAGAATTATGGGGATAAATATGCTCATAAGAGGTGTAAGTTTCAATATATCAAACTTTATTATGCCATTGCGTTACGTGATTTCGTGACATTCCATTGAAAATAGCGATAACTCATAAGAATCAAGAAGGTGGGAAATGAGTTCATGAGATGTTCAAAACCACCAAAGAGAATTATGGTGATAAATATGCTCATAAGAGGTGTAAGTTTCAATATATCAAACTTTATTATGCCATTGCGTTACCTGATTTCGACATTCCATTGATAATAGCGATAACTCATAAGAATCAAGAAGGTGGAAAATGAGTTCATGAGATGTTCAAAACCACCAAAGAGAATTATGGAGATAAATATGCTCATAAGAGGTGGAGGTTTCAATATATCAAACTTTATTATGCCATTGCGTTACGTGATTTCGTGACATTCCATTGATAATAGCGATAACTCATAAGAATCAAGAAGGTGGAAAATGAGTTCATGAGATGTTCAAAACCACCAAAGAGAATTATGGGGATAAATATGCTCATAAGAGGAGTAAGTTTCAATATATCAAACTTTATTATGCCATTGCGTTACGTGATTTCGTGACATTCCATTGATAATAGCGATAACTCATAAGAATCAAGAAGGTGGGAAATGAGTTCATGAGATGTTCAAAACCACCAAAGAGAATTATGGGGATAAATATGCTCATAAGAGGTGTAAGTTTCAATATATCAAACTTTATTATGCCATTGCGTTACCTGATTTCATGACATTCCATTGAAAATAGCGATAACTCATAAGAATCAAGAAGGTGGGAAATGAGTTCATGAGATGTTCAAAACCACCAAAGAGAATTATGGGGATAAATATGCTCATAAGAGGTATAAGTTTCAATATATCAAACTTTATTATGCCATTGCGTTACGTGATTTCGTGACATTCCATTGAAAATAGCGATAACTCATAAGAAACAAGAAGGTGGGAAATGAGTTCATGAGATGTTCAAAACCACCAAAGAGAATTATGGGGATAAATATGCTCAAAAGAGGTTTAGGTTTCAATATATCAAACTTTGTTATGTTATTGCGTTACGTGATTTCGTGACATTCCATTGATAATAGCGATAACTCATAAGAATCAAGAAGGTGGGAAATGAGTTCATGAGATGTTCAAAACCACCAAAGAGAATTATGGGGATAAATATGCTCATAAGAGGTGTAAGTTTCAATATATCAAACTTTATTATGCCATTGCGTTACGTGATTTCGTGACATTCCATTGAAAATAGCGATAACTCATAAGAATCAAGAAGGTGGGAAATGAGTTCATGAGATGTTCAAAACCACCAAAGAGAATTATGGTGATAAATATGCTCATAAGAGGTGGAGGTTTCAATATATCAAACTTTATTATGCCATTGTGTTACGTGATTTCGTGACATTCCATTGATAATAGCGATAACTCATAAGAATCAAGAAGGTGGAAAATGAGTTCATGAGATGTTCAAAACCACCAAAGAGAATTATGGGGATAAATATGCTCATAAGAGGTGTAAGTTTCAATATATCAAACTTTATTATGCCATTGCGTTACGTGATTTCGTGACATTCCATTGATAATAGCGATAACTCATAAGAATCAAGAAGGTGGGAAATGAGTTCATGAGATGTTCAAAATCACCAAAGAGAATTATGGGGATAAATATGCTCATAAGAGGTGTAAGTTTCAATATATCAAACTTTATTATGCCATTGCGTTACGTGATTTCGTGACATTCCATTGAAAATAGCGATAACTCATAAGAATCAAGAAGGTGGGAAATGAGTTCATGAGATGTTCAAAACCACCAAAGAGAATTATGGGGATAAATATGCTCATAAGAGGTATAAGTTTCAATATATCAAACTTTATTATGCCATTGCGTTACGTGATTTCGTGACATTCCATTGAAAATAGCGATAACTCATAAGAAACAAGAAGGTGGGAAATGAGTTCATGAGATGTTCAAAACCACCAAAGAGAATTATGGTGATAAATATGCTCATAAGAGGTGTAAGTTTCAATATATCAAACTTTATTATGCCATTGCGTTACCTGATTTCGACATTCCATTGATAATAGCGATAACTCATAAGAATCAAGAAGGTGGAAAATGAGTTCATGAGATGTTCAAAACCACCAAAGAGAATTATGGAGATAAATATGCTCATAAGAGGTGGAGGTTTCAATATATCAAACTTTATTATGCCATTGCGTTACGTGATTTCGTGACATTCCATTGATAATAGCGATAACTCATAAGAATCAAGAAGGTGGAAAATGAGTTCATGAGATGTTCAAAACCACCAAAGAGAATTATGGGGATAAATATGCTCATAAGAGGAGTAAGTTTCAATATATCAAACTTTATTATGCCATTGCGTTACGTGATTTCGTGACATTCCATTGATAATAGCGATAACTCATAAGAATCAAGAAGGTGGGAAATGAGTTCATGAGATGTTCAAAACCACCAAAGAGAATTATGGGGATAAATATGCTCATAAGAGGTGTAAGTTTCAATATATCAAACTTTATTATGCCATTGCGTTACGTGATTTCATGACATTCCATTGAAAATAGCGATAACTCATAAGAATCAAGAAGGTGGGAAATGAGTTCATGAGATGTTCAAAACCACCAAAGAGAATTATGGGGATAAATATGCTCATAAGAGGTATAAGTTTCAATATATCAAACTTTATTATGCCATTGCGTTACGTGATTTCGTGACATTCCATTGAAAATAGCGATAACTCATAAGAAACAAGAAGGTGGGAAATGAGTTCATGAGATGTTCAAAACCACCAAAGAGAATTATGGGGATAAATATGCTCAAAAGAGGTTTAGGTTTCAATATATCAAACTTTGTTATGTTATTGCGTTACGTGATTTCGTGACATTCCATTGATAATAGCGATAACTCATAAGAATCAAGAAGGTGGGAAATGAGTTCATGAGATGTTCAAAACCACCAAAGAGAATTATGGGGATAAATATGCTCATAAGAGGTGTAAGTTTCAATATATCAAACTTTATTATGCCATTGCGTTACGTGATTTCGTGACATTCCATTGAAAATAGCGATAACTCATAAGAATCAAGAAGGTGGGAAATGAGTTCATGAGATGTTCAAAACCACCAAAGAGAATTATGGTGATAAATATGCTCATAAGAGGTGGAGGTTTCAATATATCAAACTTTATTATGCCATTGCGTTACGTGATTTCGTGACATTCCATTGATAATAGCGATAACTCATAAGAATCAAGAAGGTGGAAAAGGAGTTCATGAGATGTTCAAAACCACCAAAGAGAATTATGGGGATAAATATGCTCATAAGAGGTGTAAGTTTCAATATATCAAACTTTATTATGCCATTGCGTTACGTGATTTCGTGACATTCCATTGATAATAGCGATAACTCATAAGAATCAAGAAGGTGGGAAATGAGTTCATGAGATGTTCAAAACCACCAAAGAGAATTATGGGGATAAATATGCTCATAAGAGGTGTAAGTTTCAATATATCAAACTTTATTATGCCATTGCGTTACGTGATTTCGTGACATTCCATTGAAAATAGCGATAACTCATAAGAATCAAGAAGGTGGGAAATGAGTTCATGAGATGTTCAAAACCACCAAAGAGAATTATGGGGATAAATATGCTCATAAGAGGTATAAGTTTCAATATATCAAACTTTATTATGCCATTGCGTTACGTGATTTCGTGACATTCCATTGAAAATAGCGATAACTCATAAGAAACAAGAAGGTGGGAAATGAGTTCATGAGATGTTCAAAACCACCAAAGAGAATTATGGGGATAAATATGCTCAAAAGAGGTTTAGGTTTCAATATATCAAACTTTGTTATGTTATTGCGTTACGTGATTTCGTGACATTCCATTGATAATAGCGATAACTCATAAGAATCAAGAAGGTGGAAAATGAGTTCATGAGATGTTCGAAACCACCAAAGAGAATTATGGGGATAAATATGCTCATAAGAGGTGTAAGTTTCAATATATCAAACTTTATTATGCCATTGCGTTACGTGATTTCGTGACATTCCATTGATAATAGCGATAACTCATAAGAATCAAGAAGGTGGAAAATGAGTTCATGAGATGTTCAAAACCACCAAAGAGAATTATGGGGATAAATATGGTCATAAGAGGTGTAAGTTTCAATATATCAAACTTTATTATGCCATTGCGTTACGTGATTTGATACACGCCTCAGGAGTCACACCAAAGGACAGCAGCACAAGGCAGCAAAGGTTGGAGCTTGAAAGCTGAAGATGAGATTGGAGTCACACCAAGTCTTCTTCAACGGTGTTGTTCTTCTTCAAAAGAGATGCTCGTCTTGAAGGAGAACGAATGGATCGATGTGAGGCCACACAAGATGCGGAAGTCTTGTGATAATCACGTGGGATTCTCAGGCTTGAGAGTGCAATTACTCGATCAAAACAAGAGAAGAACGAAGGGAAGCGGCTGCTGCCTTTCTAAGAGAATAAACTCAATTTTCTTTAGGTTAAAACTTGCTTAATGATACAAGGTACGACCTGGGGGTTTTTATAACATAACCCTAGGTGAAAAACGTCACAAATAAAGCAAAACAGCAAGTAGTTTCAATAGAAACAACAAGACTTGCAAGAAAAGGAAATAACTCAAAAATGGAAAGTTTTGAGCAACATGGGCTCTTCTTTATTTTCGTGCATATCTCTTGGTACTGAAGTATTCTTGGGCTTGTGGAGGATGTATTAGACTGAGAACAAGCCCTGGAATGCGCACTAAGGGTGTTGCCTCGTTAAAACCTTTCTCAGAAAAACCCAGTGGGAAAACTGAAGATAAGGAAAAAGAGTACAATTTCTTAGCACGTCTTTGTGTGTCGTCACTATATGAGGACAGTGAAGACACTAGATGCACGTGTCTTGCTGTTGAGGAGAAGCTCTAGTATCATCGAGGCCCTCCCGGGTTCCAAACATATGATTGTAGCATTCCGAATCCGGCAGCTTCCAAATGAGGCAAGTGTAGAATCCATTGTGTTGGAAAAATCATAACTTTTGATCCATAGCAGATATAGACCTGATTCCAACTCTCACGGCTTCGTCTTTGAGTCAAGATTCTAGAACAGGTCTCCTTATTGCTCGGTTCTTCTTGGTCTGGCCGGAATTCTCCGACGAGTGCACAGCGGTCCAAATCTGGCAGATTCTGGTCCGTCTGTCTTGTATAAGCCATAACTTCTTCGTTTGAGCTGAGTTTGGGTTGATTCCACTTCGAGGTGCTCCTTAGATGAGCTGAGAGTGTAGTCCAGGCAATTTTTGGTGATGCTTCAGAAGCTAGGGCTGCGTCATTCCCTCCCTCTTCAAGAGGTTTTGTCCTCAAAACAAACTTTCCTACACATAAATAAACCAAGTTAGTCCATTGTAGTACATGAGGGTTTAGAAGATTACCTCGAGGCTGGATTTGTGGGAAATGTTTAAGTAGGTCTAGAGGTTCGTCCTTCATCAGCATTGAGTGGAGATCGCCATGTATTTGATTCCAAGGTGGGTCTCCACCAATATCTCTTATATTGCCTTTTAATTCCCCTTTATCTTCTCCTTGGATTTGGGATTGTTGGTGTTGATCAGGAGGTTCCTCTTTGATTCGCAGAATTGATGTGATCAAGGGCTCATCATAACCTGCATAAGTATAGAACAAGTCAGAATCACATACGATTAATGAGTTTACATACTTACCTCGCGTATATGTGGGGCTGGGATTAGCATGGTAGTTTGCTATCAGTTTTGTTATGATCTTAAGATGTGCATCAGGTGGTTTTTCTTTGATCTGAACAGGGTCATCATCACTCTCATCATCTCTTCCAGCAATTCCGTTCAGCCTTGGTGTCACTTCTCCATGGACTTTGTTTCGGTCGAGAAACTCCTCTTGATCTGTAATGGTCTCCTTAGCACCTGAAACTTTTTCAACCTTTTGGGCACTAGACAAGTGTGTTAAAACAGTCATTGAATCATAGAAATCAGGTGGACAAATTTTAATTTGAACCATATCATTAGTATGTGAAATTATTTTCTCATTTGAGCTTAAAATAATTTCTTGAATCTGTTCAGTATCTAATGATTCTTTTGCTTTATTGGACGTGTATATTTGCAATAAAGGCTCAGATTTCTTGTCTAAATTGAGAAGAGTATATATTGTACTAACCTGAAGAGGTTCCATCAATGTTTTGGCAATGACTTGCTGGTCACAGCTCAGATTTCGTTGCACTAGTGTTAGTGTTGATGATGTTTCTCTTATGGGGCAGAACTTGGCGACGTGTCCTGTTTGATTGCATCTGTAACACGTTAGTTCTAAAGATTTTAAGACACAACATGTACCTTCGGGTGTGCCACCATTATCCTCATGATCACTTCTTTGTTTTGAGACTACATCTTGGAGCGGTTGTAATTCTTCTGAAGCTTTTGGCTTATCTTTTGTTGAGTTCAACTCTTCCTTTGTACCTAGACCTGTCTCAACAACCTTTGGGCAAGACGAGCGTTTAATCATAGAAATGAGATGTTCAAAAGATTTATTTAGCTCATCCATTTCTTCCTTGAAAGTTAAGTGCATTTTCAGCTTTACCCTTTTCTCATTACCGTTTGTTGTTCGAATGGGCATTGTAGGGCTGTTGCTACTTGTTTGGTGTTGTTGCAGCAGCTCCTGTGGTGAATATCTCTTACGCATCACCCATTTTAGTTCTTCCCATGTTCTGATTTTCGGCTCTTTGTAATGCCATCGATTATACTCGTCACAATCCCACCACTTTAATGCTTCCCCCCTGAGTTGTCCAAGGGCAATTGACAGCTTTTCTTCATGGGGAACTCTGTAGTACCAGAAGTACTTATGCATGTTGGTTTCCCATTGTAGATAATCCAATCCTGTAAACAAAAAGAATACAGGTCCAAAAAACTTAGTTCTATAATATATTCTGGATTTGGATTTGTAAGTGGGATGAAAGAGAGCCCGTGGTCTCCATGAAGTCCATGGCTTTGGATATCTTGGTGTAGTGCGGTTCGGGTATGATGGTTCATGTTCAAACTCTTCTTCACGTCCAAGATCATCTCCATAACTGATGTTAGAATCAGTTTCGTCACTCCATGTTTCAGCATCAAAATCACTTTCAGGTTCGAATGCTTCTTCTCCCCAATCAACTTCAGATGTGTTGTAATCACTCTTATCTCCTTCTTCATACTCCATAAATTCTGTTCCAAGTTGTACCTCACAAAAACAGAATTAAAATCGCTTAGTTTATGAGGGAGTGAGAGTTTTGTCACAAGCAATAAGTGTAATCCGAAAATTGCAGTAAACAATCAACAGAAATAACTCATTACTACTTCAGCTCAAACATTTAACAATCTCTACTTCCTATATAAGATGGTCGAATTTCTGCTCTAATCAATATGAAAATCAACTCTTAAAGAAAAAGGAAATTCAGATAAAACAGAAAAGGAAATTTCACTTAATTCTCCTAAAACCCTAATTCCAAATTTCGTCTTCTCCTTCAGCAACCTAGCAGCCACGAAAATTCAGTCTCTAATGTTGCAAACAACAGCCTAATATGATGATTCAATTCAGTTCTAAATGATCAAACAGGATGCAACAAAACAAGTTCACAAAACAGAAGCAAAATAGATTAACAGGGTGAAACACTCTAGCTAATTCGTTTTCTTCTACAGCTCTATCTTCTTTTTCTTTTCTTTTCTAGATTACTGAAACAAACAACTAACAACCCAAAAACATAAGCAATCAAACGATTCAAAAAAAAAGAAAACAACAGATTTTTTTTTTTGGTTTTTGATTAATAAAAACAGAAACAGCAAAACAGAAATTAAAGGGATAAAGGTTGGATGAATACAACCTGATGGATAGGAGCTTTTAGCTCTGATACCAAAATGATACACGCCTCAGGAGTCACACCAAAGGACAGCAGCACAAGGCAGCAAAGGTTGGAGCTTGAAAGCTGAAGATGAGATTGGAGTCACACCAAGTCTTCTTCAACGGTGTTGTTCTTCTTCAAAAGAGATGCTCGTCTTGAAGGAGAACGAATGGATCGATGTGAGGCCACACAAGATGCGGAAGTCTTGTGATAATCACGTGGGATTCTCAGGCTTGAGAGTGCAATTACTCGATCAAAACAAGAGAAGAACGAAGGGAAGCGGCTGCTGCCTTTCTAAGAGAATAAACTCAATTTTCTTTAGGTTAAAACTTGCTTAATGATACAAGGTACGACCTGGGGGTTTTTATAACATAACCCTAGGTGAAAAACGTCACAAATAAAGCAAAACAGCAAGTAGTTTCAATAGAAACAACAAGACTTGCAAGAAAAAGGAAATAACTCAAAAATGGAAAGTTTTGAGCAACATGGGCTCTTCTTTATTTTCGTGCATATCTCTTGGTACTGAAGTATTCTTGGGCTTGTGGAGGATGTATTAGACTGAGAACAAGCCCTGGAATGCGCACTAAGGGTGTTGCCTCGTTAAAACCTTTCTCAGAAAAACCCAGTGGGAAAACTGAAGATAAGGAAAAAGAGTACAATTTCTTAGCACGTCTTTGTGTGTCGTCACTATATGAGGACAGTGAAGACACTAGATGCACGTGTCTTGCTGTTGAGGAGAAGCTCTAGTATCATCGAGGCCCTCCCGGGTTCCAAACATATGATTGTAGCATTCCGAATCCGGCAGCTTCCAAATGAGGCAAGTGTAGAATCCATTGTGTTGGAAAAATCATAACTTTTGATCCATAGCAGATATAGACCTGATTCCAACTCTCACGGCTTCGTCTTTGAGTCAAGATTCTAGAACAGGTCTCCTTATTGCTCGGTTCTTCTTGGTCTGGCCGGAATTCTCCGACGAGTGCACAGCGGTCCAAATCTGGCAGATTCTGGTCCGTCTGTCTTGTATAAGCCATAACTTCTTCGTTTGAGCTGAGTTTGGGTTGATTCCACTTCGAGGTGCTCCTTAGATGAGCTGAGAGTGTAGTCCAGGCAATTTTTGGTGATGCTTCAGAAGCTAGGGCTGCGTCATGATTTCGTGACATTCCATTGATAATAGCGATAACTCATAAGAATCAAGAAGGTGGGAAATGAGTTCATGAGATGTTCAAAACCACCAAAGAGAATTATGGGGATAAATATGCTCATAAGAGGTGTAAGTTTCAATATATCAAACTTTATTATGCCATTGCGTTACGTGATTTCGTGACATTCCATTGAAAATAGCGATAACTCATAAGAATCAAGAAGGTGGGAAATGAGTTCATGAGATGTTCAAAACCACCAAAGAGAATTATGGTGATAAATATGCTCATAAGAGGTGTAAGTTTCAATATATCAAACTTTATTATGCCATTGCGTTACCTGATTTCGACATTCCATTGATAATAGCGATAACTCATAAGAATCAAGAAGGTGGAAAATGAGTTCATGAGATGTTCAAAACCACCAAAGAGAATTATGGAGATAAATATGCTCATAAGAGGTGGAGGTTTCAATATATCAAACTTTATTATGCCATTGCGTTACGTGATTTCGTGACATTCCATTGATAATAGCGATAACTCATAAGAATCAAGAAGGTGGAAAATGAGTTCATGAGATGTTCAAAACCACCAAAGAGAATTATGGGGATAAATATGCTCATAAGAGGTGTAAGTTTCAATATATCAAACTTTATTATGCCATTGCGTTACGTGATTTCGTGACATTCCATTGATAATAGCGATAACTCATAAGAATCAAGAAGGTGGGAAATGAGTTCATGAGATGTTCAAAACCACCAAAGAGAATTATGGGGATAAATATGCTCATAAGAGGTGTAAGTTTCAATATATCAAACTTTATTATGCCATTGCGTTACGTGATTTCGTGACATTCCATTGAAAATAGCGATAACTCATAAGAATCAAGAAGGTGGGAAATGAGTTCATGAGATGTTCAAAACCACCAAAGAGAATTATGGGGATAAATATGCTCATAAGAGGTATAAGTTTCAATATATCGAACTTTATTATGCCATTGCGTTACGTGATTTCGTGACATTCCATTGAAAATAGCGATAACTCATAAGAAACAAGAAGGTGGGAAATGAGTTCATGAGATGTTCAAAACCACCAAAGAGAATTATGGGGATAAATATGCTCATAAGAGGTGTAAGTTTCAATATATCAAACGTTATTATGCCATTGCGTTACCTGATTTCGTGACATTCCATTGATAATAGCGATAACTCATAAGAATCAAGAAGGTGGAAAATGAGTTCATGAGATGTTCAAAACCACCAAAGAGAATTATGGGGATAAATATGCTCATAAGAGGTGGAGGTTTCAATATATCAAACCTTATTCTGTTATTGCGTTACGTGATTTCGTGACATTCCATTGATAATAGCGATAACTCATAAGAATCAAGAAGGTGGAAAATGAGTTCATGAGATGTTCAAAACCACCAAAGAGAATTATGGGGATAAATATGCTCATAAGAGGTGTAAGTTTCAATATATCAAACTTTATTATGCCATTGCGTTACGTGATTTCGTGACATTCCATTGATAATAGCGATAACTCATAAGAATCAAGAAGGTGGGAAATGAGTTCATGAGATGTTCAAAACCACCAAAGAGAATTATGAGGATAAATATGCTCATAAGAGGTGTAAGTTTCAATATATCAAACTTTATTATGCCATTGCGTTACGTGATTTCGTGACATTCCATTGAAAATAGCGATAACTCATAAGAATCAAGAAGGTGGGAAATGAGTTCATGAGATGTTCAAAACCACCAAAGAGAATTATGGTGATAAATATGCTCATAAGAGGTGTAAGTTTCAATATATCAAACTTTATTATGCCATTGCGTTACCTGATTTCGACATTCCATTGATAATAGCGATAACTCATAAGAATCAAGAAGGTGGAAAATGAGTTCATGAGATGTTCAAAACCACCAAAGAGAATTATGGAGATAAATATGCTCATAAGAGGTGGAGGTTTCAATATATCAAACTTTATTATGCCATTGCGTTACGTGATTTCGTGACATTCCATTGATAATAGCGATAACTCATAAGAATCAAGAAGGTGGAAAATGAGTTCATGAGATGTTCAAAACCACCAAAGAGAATTATGGGGATAAATATGCTCATAAGAGGAGTAAGTTTCAATATATCAAACTTTATTATGCCATTGCGTTACGTGATTTCGTGACATTCCATTGATAATAGCGATAACTCATAAGAATCAAGAAGGTGGGAAATGAGTTCATGAGATGTTCAAAACCACCAAAGAGAATTATGGGGATAAATATGCTCATAAGAGGTGTAAGTTTCAATATATCAAACTTTATTATGCCATTGCGTTACCTGATTTCATGACATTCCATTGAAAATAGCGATAACTCATAAGAATCAAGAAGGTGGGAAATGAGTTCATGAGATGTTCAAAACCACCAAAGAGAATTATGGGGATAAATATGCTCATAAGAGGTATAAGTTTCAATATATCAAACTTTATTATGCCATCAAGCGTTACGTGATTTCGTGACATTCCATTGAAAATAGCGATAACTCATAAGAAACAAGAAGGTGGGAAATGAGTTCATGAGATGTTCAAAACCACCAAAGAGAATTATGGGGATAAATATGCTCAAAAGAGGTTTAGGTTTCAATATATCAAACTTTGTTATGTTATTGCGTTACGTGATTTCGTGACATTCCATTGATAATAGCGATAACTCATAAGAATCAAGAAGGTGGGAAATGAGTTCATGAGATGTTCAAAACCACCAAAGAGAATTATGGGGATAAATATGCTCATAAGAGGTGTAAGTTTCAATATATCAAACTTTATTATGCCATTGCGTTACGTGATTTCGTGACATTCCATTGAAAATAGCGATAACTCATAAGAATCAAGAAGGTGGGAAATGAGTTCATGAGATGTTCAAAACCACCAAAGAGAATTATGGTGATAAATATGCTCATAAGAGGTGGAGGTTTCAATATATCAAACTTTATTATGCCATTGTGTTACGTGATTTCGTGACATTCCATTGATAATAGCGATAACTCATAAGAATCAAGAAGGTGGAAAATGAGTTCATGAGATGTTCAAAACCACCAAAGAGAATTATGGGGATAAATATGCTCATAAGAGGTGTAAGTTTCAATATATCAAACTTTATTATGCCATTGCGTTACGTGATTTCGTGACATTCCATTGATAATAGCGATAACTCATAAGAATCAAGAAGGTGGGAAATGAGTTCATGAGATGTTCAAAATCACCAAAGAGAATTATGGGGATAAATATGCTCATAAGAGGTGTAAGTTTCAATATATCAAACTTTATTATGCCATTGCGTTACGTGATTTCGTGACATTCCATTGAAAATAGCGATAACTCATAAGAATCAAGAAGGTGGGAAATGAGTTCATGAGATGTTCAAAACCACCAAAGAGAATTATGGGGATAAATATGCTCATAAGAGGTATAAGTTTCAATATATCAAACTTTATTATGCCATTGCGTTACGTGATTTCGTGACATTCCATTGAAAATAGCGATAACTCATAAGAAACAAGAAGGTGGGAAATGAGTTCATGAGATGTTCAAAACCACCAAAGAGAATTATGGTGATAAATATGCTCATAAGAGGTGTAAGTTTCAATATATCAAACTTTATTATGCCATTGCGTTACGTGATTTCGTGACATTCCATTGAAAATAGCGATAACTCATAAGAAACAAGAAGGTGGGAAATGAGTTCATGAGATGTTCAAAACCACCAAAGAGAATTATGGTGATAAATATGCTCATAAGAGGTGTAAGTTTCAATATATCAAACTTTATTATGCCATTGCGTTACCTGATTTCGACATTCCATTGATAATAGCGATAACTCATAAGAATCAAGAAGGTGGAAAATGAGTTCATGAGATGTTCAAAACCACCAAAGAGAATTATGGAGATAAATATGCTCATAAGAGGTGGAGGTTTCAATATATCAAATTTTTTATTGAGAGACCGTCGAGATATATAGTGTCATTCCATTGATAATAGCGATAACTCATAAGAATCAAGAAGGTGGAAAATGAGTTCATGAGATGTTCAAAACCACCAAAGAGAATTATGGGGATAAATATGCTCATAAGAGGAGTAAGTTTCAATATATCAAACTTTATTATGCCATTGCGTTACGTGATTTCGTGGACATTCCATTGATAATAGCGATAACTCATAAGAATCAAGAAGGTGGGAAATGAGTTCATGAGATGTTCAAAACCACCAAAGAGAATTATGGGGATAAATATGCTCATAAGAGGTGTAAGTTTCAATATATCAAACTTTATTATGCCATTGCGTTACGTGATTTCATGACATTCCATTGAAAATAGCGATAACTCATAAGAATCAAGAAGGTGGGAAATGAGTTCATGAGATGTTCAAAACCACCAAAGAGAATTATGGGGATAAATATGCTCATAAGAGGTATAAGTTTCAATATATCAAACTTTATTATGCCATTGCGTTACGTGATTTCGTGACATTCCATTGAAAATAGCGATAACTCATAAGAAACAAGAAGGTGGGAAATGAGTTCATGAGATGTTCAAAACCACCAAAGAGAATTATGGGGATAAATATGCTCAAAAGAGGTTTAGGTTTCAATATATCAAACTTTGTTATGTTATTGCGTTACGTGATTTCGTGACATTCCATTGATAATAGCGATAACTCATAAGAATCAAGAAGGTGGGAAATGAGTTCATGAGATGTTCAAAACCACCAAAGAGAATTATGGGGATAAATATGCTCATAAGAGGTGTAAGTTTCAATATATCAAACTTTATTATGCCATTGCGTTACGTGATTTCGTGACATTCCATTGAAAATAGCGATAACTCATAAGAATCAAGAAGGTGGGAAATGAGTTCATGAGATGTTCAAAACCACCAAAGAGAATTATGGTGATAAATATGCTCATAAGAGGTGGAGGTTTCAATATATCAAACTTTATTATGCCATTGCGTTACGTGATTTCGTGACATTCCATTGATAATTGCGATAACTCATAAGAATCAAGAAGGTGGAAAAGGAGTTCATGAGATGTTCAAAACCACCAAAGAGAATTATGGGGATAAATATGCTCATAAGAGGTGTAAGTTTCAATATATCAAACTTTATTATGCCATTGCGTTACGTCATTTCGTGACATTCCATTGATAATAGCGATAACTCATAAGAATCAAGAAGGTGGGAAATGAGTTCATGAGATGTTCAAAACCACCAAAGAGAATTATGGGGATAAATATGCTCATAAGAGGTGTAAGTTTCAATATATCAAACTTTATTATGCCATTGCGTTACGTGATTTCGTGACATTCCATTGAAAATAGCGATAACTCATAAGAATCAAGAAGGTGGGAAATGAGTTCATGAGATGTTCAAAACCACCAAAGAGAATTATGGGGATAAATATGCTCATAAGAGGTATAAGTTTCAATATATCAAACTTTATTATGCCATTGCGTTACGTGATTTCGTGACATTCCATTGAAAATAGCGATAACTCATAAGAAACAAGAAGGTGGGAAATGAGTTCATGAGATGTTCAAAACCACCAAAGAGAATTATGGGGATAAATATGCTCAAAAGAGGTTTAGGTTTCAATATATCAAACTTTGTTATGTTATTGCGTTACGTGATTTCGTGACATTCCATTGATAATAGCGATAACTCATAAGAATCAAGAAGGTGGAAAATGAGTTCATGAGATGTTCAAAACCACCAAAGAGAATTATGGGGATAAATATGCTCATAAGAGGTGTAAGTTTCAATATATCAAACTTTATTATGCCATTGTGTTACGTGATTTCGTGACATTCCATTGATAATAGCGATAACTCATAAGAATCAAGAAGGTGGGAAATGAGTTCATGAGATGTTCAAAACCACCAAAGAGAATTATGGGGATAAATATGCTCATAAGAGGTGTAAGTTTCAATATATCAAACTTTATTATGCCATTGCGTTACGTGATTTCGTGACATTCCATTGAAAATAGCGATAACTCATAAGAATCAAGAAGGTGGGAAATGAGTTCATGAGATGTTCAAAACCACCAAAGAGAATTATGGTGATAAATATGCTCATAAGAGGTGTAAGTTTCAATATATGAAACTTTATCATGCCGTTGAGTTGCGTGGTTTCGGGAGGTCATCGTAACAAGAGATAACACATAAGAATCAAGAAGGTGGAAAATGAGTTCATGAGATGTGCAAAACCACCAAAGAGAATTATGGAGATAAATATGCTCATAAGAGGTGGAGGTTTCAATATATCAAACTTTATTATGCCATTGCGTTACGTGATTTCGTGACATTCAATTGATAATAGCGATAACTCATAAGAATCAAGAAGGTGGAAAATGAGTTCATGAGATGTTCAAAACCACCAAAGAGAATTATGGGGATAAATATGCTCATAAGAGGTGTAAGTTTCAATATATCAAACTTTATTATCTT
>JAMKOQ010000556.1:0-73220 GCA_026770425.1 Boechera divaricarpa | reverse complement strand
AAAGCATAACTCGTAAGAATCGAGAAGGTGGAAAATGAGTTCATGAAATGTTCAAAACCACCAAAGTGAATTAAGGGATAAACATGCTCATAAGTGGTGTAGTTTATATATCAAACTTTATTATGACATTGTTTCAAGATTTCGTGACCTTCCATTGAAAAAGCGATAACTGATAAGAATCGAGAAGGAGGGAAATGAGTTCATAAAATGTTCAAGTTCACTCAAAGTGAATTAAATGGATAAACATGCTCATGTAAGTGGTGTAAATTCTAATATATCAAACTAGATTATGATATCTATTTCAAGACTTCAGATTCTATTGAAAAGGTTTTTTCACACAAAAATCAGAAGGAGGGAAAATGAGTTCATGCGGAATGTTAAAAACTACAAAAGTGAATGAAAGTAGAAACATGCTCATAAGTGGTGTAAGCTTCATTTATATCAAATCCTCATGGTGACATCGAGTTTCATATTTCGTGACACTTCCATTGAAAAAGCGATTACTTAAGAATCTGGAAAAGGAGGGAAGTCGAGTTTGTGAAATGTTAAAAACCACAAAAGTGTGAATTGAAGTGATATAGCTTCTACCATAAGTGGTGTAAGTTTCAATATATCAAACTTTATTAATGTAATATCATGTTTCAAGATTTCGTGATCTTCCATTGATGCTTATAACTCGTGGTAAACTAGAAGGAGGGAAATGAAAGCTTCATGAAATGCAAAACCAAATGCAAGTGAATTAAAGGGATAATGATACTCATAAGTGGTGTAAGTTTGAAGAATATATCAAACTTTATTATTAGACACGCTTCGAGATTTCGTTGACTTTCCATCAGAAAAGCATTGGACATTTCAAAGAATTAAAATATAGGGAAACGAGTACAGCAAAAAGTTGAAAAATAATCAAAGTGAATTAAAGAAGCCAAACACAATTTCTCATAAAAGCTGTAAATTTCAGTCATGTTATCAAACTTTATTATGACATCAGGTTTCGAGATTGCATCTTGACATTCCATTGAAAATCGATAACTCGTAGAATCGTGAAGGTGGAAAATGAGTTCATGAAATGAAAACCACCAAAGTGAATCAAATGGATAAACATGCCTATAAGTGGTGTAAATTTTAATATATTTTAAACTTTAGATGACATATCAGTGTTTCGCAAGATTTCGTGATCTTCCATCGAAAAAAGCGATTACTTTAAGAATCGAGAATAGGGAAACGATTTCCCTTGTAGTCGTTAAAAACCACAAAAGACTGTAAAGGATAAACATGCTCATAAGTGGTGTAAGTTTCAACATATTAAACTTTATTATGACATCAGGTTCGAGATTTCGTGACCTTCCATTGAAAGTGGCAACTCATAAGAATCAAAGGAGAGGTGGAAATGAGTTTGTGGAATGCAAAACCACCAAAGTGAATTAAAGGGATAAACATGCTCATGCTGGTGTAAGTTTCAATATATATCAAAAACTATTATTACATTGTAGTTTTAGATTTCGCATCTTCCATCTGGAAAAGATACTACTTCTAAGAATGCAGTATGAGGTAAGTCTGAGCCCAGTGGAGGTTAAAAACAATCAAAAGTGAATTAAAGCGATACACAATTTTTATATGTGGTGTACTTCAATATATCAAACTTTATTATGATATCAGGTTTTGTAGATTTTATGACCTTCCATCATTAAAATCGATAACTCGTGGGTAACTCTAGAAGGTGGAAAATGAGCTCATGAAATGTGAAAAACTACCAAAGTGAATTAAATGGAAAGCCATGCCCATAAGTAGTGTAATTTTCAATATAACAAACTTGTTTATGATATTGTGTTTCAAGATTTCGTTACTTCCCACTGAAAAAGTTTATTACTTTAAAAAATCGAGAAGGAGGGAAATGGATTCTGTATGAAGTCATCGTTAAAAACTACAAAAGTGAATTAAAGTGATAAACATGCTCATAAGCTATGTTCTGCAATATATCAAACTCTTTATTATGACATTGTGTTCCGAGATTTCGTGACCTTCCATTGGTGCTGGCGATAATTGGGAAGAATCGAGAAGGAGGAAACAGTTTGTGAGCCAAAAACCACCAAAGTGAACAAAGTACAAAGCATGCTCATAAGTGGTGTAAGTTTCAATATATCAAACTTTATTATTACATTGTGTTTCAAGATTTTGACCTCCTACACTGGAAGAGCCACATTTCTCATTAGAATCGAGTATGAGGAAAATGAGTTTGTGAAAGGTTAAAAACCACCAACGTGAATTAAAGGGATAAACAATTTCATAAGTAAGCAAATTTCTCATATATCAAACTTTATTATGACATTGTGTTTCGAGATTTCGTGACATTCCATCAACGAAAGTTTTTAATCGATAACTCGTAAGAATCTAGAAGGTGGAAAATGAGTTCATGAAATGAAAACCACCAAAGTGAATTAAATGGACAAACATGCTCATAAGTAAATTTTAATATATCAGCCCTTGTTATGATATCAGATTTCCAAGATTTCGTGATCTTTCCATCAAAAAAGCATTACTTTTAAGAATCTAAAAGGAGTGGAATGATCTTGTGAAATGCTAAAACGCCAAAGTGAATTAAAGTGATGTTATTTTCACAAGTGGTGTAAGTTTCACATATCAAATCTCACATGATACTTGTGTTTCGAGATTTTTGACCTTCCATTGAAAAAAGCCATAACTCGTAAGAATCTAGTGAGTGGAAATGAGTTTGTGAAATGTAAAAACTACCAAAGTGAACAAAGTGGATAAACATGCTCATCAGTGTGTGCGTAAGTTTCAATATATCAAACTTTTATTATTATGATTGTGTGCTCTGACTGCAGGATCTTCCATTGAAAATAGAGTTACTACTCGGTAAGAACTGATGAACAGGAAACAGTGAGTTCATGAAATGTTCAAACTCACTTCCGTTATTTAAGGGGATAAACATGCTCATAAGTGAGTAAGCCAATATATCTAACTTTATTATGACATTTGTGTTTCGAGACTTCAGAGACCTTCCATCATTGAAAACCGATAACTCATAAGAATCGTAGAAGGTGGAAAATGAGTTCATGAAATGTGTAAAACCACCAAAGTGAACAAAGGGATAAAGCATGTTTTGCAGCAAGTGGTGTAAATTTCTCTAATATATCAAACAACTTTGTTATGATATTGAGTTTAGTACTTTAAAGAGCATTCCATCAAAAGTGATTACTTTAAGAATCAAAAGGAGGAAATGAGTTTGTGAAATGTTAAAAACTACAAAAGTGAATGACTAAAGGGATAAGATGCTTATAAGTGGTGTAAGTTTCCAATATATCAAAACTTGACATGACATTGCGTCAAGATTTCGTGACCTTCCAGCTTGAAAAATATAACTCTGTGGCAGAATCGCAAGGAGGGAAATGAAAGCTTTAGGAAATGTAAAAAACCACCAAAGTGAATTTTAAAGGGATAAAATATGCTCATAAGTAAAAGCTTCAACATACTGCAACTTTATTATCATACTGTGTTTCTTGTAGATTTCGTGAGATCTCCATTGAAAAGCAAGCGACTACCTCGTAACCTGTATCGAGAAGGAGGGAAATGAGTTTGCAGTTGTTGAAAACAATCAAAGTGAATTAAAGTGATGTAAACAATTTCATAAGTGGTCAGAATTTCATGATATATCAAATTTTATTATGACATTGTGTTTTTAGATTTCAAGATACCCACTCTAAAAATCATAACCTGTAAGAATCGAGAATGTAGAAAATGAGTTCACAAATGTGAAACCACCGTAAAGTGAATTCAAATTGATAAACATGCCTATAAGTGGTGAAAATTTTAATACATCAAACTTTATTATGACATTGTATTTCAATATTTCGTGACCTTACATTGCAAAAAGCGTTAATTGTATACAAATACGCCAGAAGGAGGGAAATGTGCTTTGATGAAATGTTAAAAACTTCACCAAAGTGAATTAAGGGATAAACATGCTCATAAGTGGTGTAAGTTTCCTCTCCTCCTTTACCACTACCTTGTGTTTCAAGATTTCGTGCACTTCCATTGAAAAGCGATTACTTTTAAAAATCGAGAAGTGAGGGAAAATGATTTCTAGAAATGCCAACTAACACAAAAGTGAATTAAAGGGATAAACATGCTCATAAGTGGTGTAAGCTCTAATATATCGCAACCACAGATGACATTGTGTTCCTAGATTTCGTGACCTTCCACTTCTACTCCAGCGATAACTCTAAAGTGACTCGAGAAGGAGGAAATGAGCTCAGAAATGTTAAAAACCGCTCAAAGTGAATTTGCAAGGGATAAACATGCTCTGTAAGTGGTGTAAGTTTCGCCATAACAAAAACTTCTATACAGACATATTGTATTGAGATTTCGACATTCTCCATTGAAAGTATGTTAACTCGTAAGAATGTAGAAGGAGGAAAATGAGCTCCGAAATGTTATTAAAACAATCAAAGTGAATTAAAGGGATAAACAATGCTTATAAGTGTTGTACCTTTCACATATCAAACTTTATTATGACAGAGTATTGTGTTTTGTAGACTCTAGTGATATCCTATCAGTTGAAAGCCAAAAATGCATCATAATTAAGAATCGAAGGTAAAAATGACTGGCAATGCGTAGAAACCACTCAAAGTGAATTAAATGTTTATAAATATGCCTTCATAAGTGGTGTAAATTTCAATATATCAAACTTTATTATGATATAATGTTTCGTGATTTCGTGATCTTCCATTGAAAAAAGCGATAACTTTAAGAATCGCAAGGAGGGAAATGAGTCTGTGAAATGTTAAAACTACAAAAGTGAATTAAAGGGATATGCCATGCTCATAAGTGTGGTAAGTTTCAATATATCAAACTTTATGGTATGACATTGAGTTTTACATTTCAGATCTTCCATCAAAGTGAGCGATTACTCGTAAGAATCGAAAAGGGGAGGAAATGAGTGCCCAGGTGAAATGTTAAAAACCAATAAAGTGAATTAAAGGGATAAGCATGCTCAGCAAGTGGTGTAAGTTTCAATATATCAAACTTTATTATGACATCGTTGTCCAAGATCTCGTGACCTTCCACTGAAAAAGCTATAACTCAAAGAATCCCATGAAGGAGGAAAATGAGTTCATCAAATGTTAAAAACCAGCCAAAGTGAATGCCTATAGGGATAAACATGCTCTAATATAAGTAAAGTTTTGAAGAGATTGTTATCAAACCACATTATGACAAGGCTTTCGAGATTTCATGGACTTTCCATTAATAAAAGAAAAGAGAGCGCATTACTCATAAGAATCGAGAAGGAGGAGTCACTGAGTTTGTGAAAGGTTCAAAACAATCAAAGCAGAATAAAGCTGGAATAAACACCTTACAAGTGCTGTAAATTCCTAAAGAGCATCAAACTTTATTATGTAATATCAGAGCCGAGATTTCGTGACATTCCATTGAAAATCGATAACTCGTAAGAATCGAGAAGTATGCAAAGGAGCTCCGAAATGTGAAACGCCACCAAAGTGGATCTAAATGGATAAACATGCTCAGTAAGTGGTGTAAATTTTAAGATATCAAACTCTGCCATGACATTGTGTTTTTAAGATTTCGTGATTCCTCTTCCATTGAAAAAAGCGTTATTTTTAAAAATCGAAAAGTGATGTAGAAAATGATTTTGTGAAATGTTAAAATCCACAAAAGTGAATTCAAAGGGATAAACATGTCTAGGCATAAGTGGTGTAAGTTTCAATATATTAAAACTTTATTAAGGATATTGTGTTCCTAGATTTCAGCACCTTCCATTGAAAAAAGCGATGACTCCGTAAGAATCGTCTAGAAGGAGGGAAATGATGTTCATGAAATGGGAAAACCAACAAAGTGAATTAAAGGGATAAACATGCTCAGCAGTGGTGTAAGTTTCCAATATATCAAACTTTACTATTACATTGTGTTTCGAGATTTCAGCGACTTTCCACTAAAAGAGCTGATTACTCGCTAAGAATGGTGTTGGAGGGAAATGAGCTTCGCAAAGAATAAAAACAACTCAAAGTGAATTAAAGTGTAGAAACAATTTCATAAGTGTTGTAAATTTTAACATATCAAACTTTATTATGATACCATGTTTCGAGATTTCAGTGACATTCCACGAAAATCAGCGATAACTCGTAAGAATCGAGAAGGTGGGAAAATGAAGTTCATGAAATGTGAAAAACCACTCAAAGTGAATTAAATGGATAAACATGCTCATACATGGTGCAAATTTTTAATATATCAAACTCTTATTATGACATTGTGTTTCGCCAAGATTGCGTGACCTTCACACTCTAATAAAGCGATATTATTTCTTGAAAATCTAGAAGGAGTGGAAATGATCTTAGAAATGTTCAAAACTACAAAAGTGAATTAAAGGATAAAACATGCTCATTATAAGTGTAAGCTTCATTATATCAAACTTTATTATGATAATGTATCTCGAGATTTCGTGACCTTCCACTCCAGAATGTTTATGATACACCTTCGTAAGAACTCGGTAAAGGAGGAAATGAGTTTATGAAATGTTAAAAACCACCGTAGTGAATTTTTTAAAGGGATAAATGAGTGCTCATAAGTGGTGTAAGTGCTCGAAGAGATCAAACTTTATTATGACATTGTGTTTCGAGATTTCGTGACCTTCCATTGAAAAAAGCGATAACTTTAAGAATCGAGAAGGAGGGAAATGAGTTTTGAAATGTTAAAAACCACCAAAGTGAATTAAAGGGATAAACATGCTCATAAGTGGTGTAAGTTTCAATATATCAAACTTTATTATGACATTGTGTTTCGAGATTTCGTGACCTTCCATTGAAAAAAGCGATAACTCGTAAGAATCGAGAAGGAGGAAAATGAGTTCATGAAATGTGAAAAACCACCAAAGTGAATTAAAGGGATAAACATGCTCATAAGTGGTGTAAGTTTCAATATATCAAACTTTATTATGACATTGTGTTTCGAGATTTCGTGACCTTCCATTGAAAAAGCGATAACTTTAAGAATCGAAAGGAGGAAATGAGTTCATGAAATGTTAAAAACCACCAAAGTGAATTAAAGGGATAAACATGCTCATAAGTGGTGTAAGTTTCAATATATCAAACTTTATTATGACATTGCGTTTCAAGATTTCGTGACCTTCCATTGAAAAAGCGATAACTGATAAGAATCGAGAATGAGGGAAATGAGTTCATGAAATGTTCAAAACCACCAAAGTTATTTAAGGGGATAAACATGCTCATAAGTGGTGTAAGTTTCAATATATCAAACTTTATTATGACATTGTGTTTCGAGATTTCGTGACCTTCCATTGAAAAAAGCGATAACTCGTAAGAATCGAGAAGGTGGAAAATGAGTTCATGAAATGTAAAAAACCACCAAAGAGAATTGAAGGGATAAACATGCTCATAAGTGGTGTAAGTTTCAATATATCAAACTTTATTATGACATTGCGTTTCGACATTTCGTGACCTTCCATTGAAAAAAGCGAACACTCTTAAGAATCGAGAAGGTGGGAAATGAGTTCATGAAATGTAAAAAACCACCAAAGAGAATTGAAGGGATAAACATGCTCATAAGTGGTGTAAGTTTCAATATATCAAACTTTATTATGACATTGCGTTTCGACATTTCGTGACCTTCCATTGAAAAAGCGATAACTCGTAAGAATCGAGAAGGAGGGAAATGAGTTCATGAAATGTTAAAAACCACCAAAGTGAATTAAAGGGATAAACATGCTCATAAGTGGTGTAAGTTTCAATATATCAAACTTTATTATGACATTGTGTTTCGAGATTTCGTGACCTTCCATTGAAAAAGCGATAACTCGTAAGAATCGAGAAGGAGGGAAATGAGTTCATGAAATGTTAAAAACCACCAAAGTGAATTAAAGGGATAAACATGCTCATAAGTGGTGTAAGTTTCAATATATCAAACTTTATTATGACATTGTGTTTCGAGATTTCGTGACCTTCCATTGAAAAAGCGATAACTTAAGAATCGAGAAGGAGGGAAATGAGTTCATGAAATGTAAAAACCACCAAAGTGAATTAAAGGGATAAACATGCTCATAAGTGGTGTAAGTTTCAATATATCAAACTTTATTATGACATTGTGTTTCGAGATTTCGTGACCTTCCATTGAAAAAGCGATAACTCATAAGAATCGAGAAGGAGGGAAATGAGTTCATGAAATGTTCAAAACCACCAAAGTGAATTAAAGGGATAAACATGCTCATAAGTGGTGTAAGTTTCAATATATCAAACTTTATTATGACATTGTGTTTCGAGATTTCGTGACATTCCATTGAAAAACGATAACTCGTAAGAATCGAGAAGGTGGAAAATGAGTTCATGAAATGTAAAACCACCAAAGTGAATTAAAGGGATAAACATGCTCATAAGTGGTGTAAATTTCAATATATCAAACTTTATTATGACATTGTGTTTCGAGATTTCGTGACCTTCCATTGAAAAAAGCGATAACTTTAAGAATCGAAAGGAGGGAAATGAGTTTGTGAAATGTTAAAAACCACAAAGTGAATTAAAGGGATAAACATGCTCATAAGTGGTGTAAGTTTCAATATATCAAACTTTATTATGACATTGTGTTTCAAGATTTCGTGACCTTCCATTGAAAAAAGCGATAACTCGTAAGAATCGAGAAGGAGGGAAATGAGTTTTGAAATGTAAAAACCACCAAAGTGAATTAAAGGGATAAACATGCTCATAAGTGGTGTAAGTTTCAATATATCAAACTTTATTATGACATTGTGTTTCGAGATTTCGTGACCTTCCATTGAAAAAGCGATAACTCGTAAGAATCGAGAAGGAGGGAAATGAGTTCATGAAATGTTAAAAACCACCAAAGTGAATTAAAGGGATAAACATGCTCATAAGTGGTGTAAGTTTCAATATATCAAACTTTATTATGACATTGTGTTTCGAGATTTCGTGACCTTCCATTGAAAAAAGCATAACTCGTAAGAATCGAGAAGGTGGAAAATGAGTTCATGAAATGTGAAAAACCACCAAAGTGAATTAAAGGGATAAACATGCTCATAAGTGGTGTAAGTTTCAATATATCAAACTTTATTATGACATTGTGTTTCGAGATTTCGTGACCTTCCATTGAAAAAGCGATAACTGTAAGAATCGAGAAGGAGGGAAATGAGTTCATGAAATGTTAAAAACCACCAAAGTGAATTAAAGGGATAAACATGCTCATAAGTGGTGTAAGTTTCAATATATCAAACTTTATTATGACATTGTGTTTCGAGATTTCGTGACCTTCCATTGAAAAAGCGATAACTCGTAAGAATCGAGAAGGAGGAAAATGAGTTCATGAAATGTTAAAAACCACAAAAGTGAATTAAAGGGATAAACATGTTCATAAGTGGTGTAAATTTCAATATATCAAACTTTGTTATGACATTGTGTTTCGACATTTCGTGACCTTCCATTGAAAAAAGCGATTACTTTTAAGAATCGAAAAGGAAGGAAATGAGTTTGTGAAATGTTAAAAACCACAAAAGTGAATTAAAGGGATAAGCATGCTCATAAGTGTTGTAAATTTCAATATATCAAACTTTATTATAACATTGCGTTTCAAGATTTCGTGACCTTCCATTGAAAAAAAGCGATAAATCGTAAGAATCGAGAAGGAGGGAAATGAGTTCATGAAATGTAAAAAACCACCAAATTGAATTAAAGGGATAAACATGCTCATAAGTGGTGTAAGTTTTAATATATCAAACTTTATTATGACATTGTGTTTCAAGATTTCGTGACCTTCCATTGAAAAAAGCGATTACTTTTAAAATCGAAAAGGAGGGAAATGAGTTTGTGAAATGTTAAAAACCACAAAAGTGAATTAAAGGGATAAGCATGCTCATAAGTAGTGTAAGTTTCAATATATCAAACTTTATTATGACATTGCGTTTCAAGATTTCGTGACCTTCCATTGAAAAAAGCGATAACTCGTAAGAATCGAGAAGGAGAGAAATGAGTTTGTGAAATGTAAAAAACCACCAAAGTGAATTAAAGGGATAAACATGCTCATAAGTGGTGTAAGTTTCAATATATCAAACTTTATTATTACATTGTGTTTCGAGATTTCGTGACCTTCCATTGAAAAAGCGATAACTCGTAAGAATCGAGAAGGAGGGAAATGAGTTCATGAAATGTTAAAAACCACCAAAGTGAATTAAAGGGATAAACATGCTCATAAGTGGTGTAAGTTTCAATATATCAAACTTTATTATGACATTGTGTTTCGAGATTTCGTGACCTTCCATTGAAAAAGCGATAACTCGTAAGAATCGAGAAGGAGGGAAATGAGTTCATGAAATGTTAAAAACCACCAAAGTGAATTAAAGGGATAAACATGCTCATAAGTGGTGTAAGTTTCAATATATCAAACTTTATTATGACATTGTGTTTCGAGATTTCGTGACCTTCCATTGAAAAAAGCGATAACTGTAAGAATCGAGAAGGAGGGAAATGAGTTCATGAAATGTTCAAAACCACCAAAGTGAATTAAAGGATAAACATGCTCATAAGTGGTGTAAGTTTCAATATATCAAACTTTATTATGACATTGTGTTTCGAGATTTCGTGACATTCCATTGAAAAAACGATAACTCGTAAGAATCGAGAAGGAGGAAAATGAGTTCATGAAATGTGAAAAACCACCAAAGTGAATTAAAGGGATAAACATGCTCATAAGTGGTGTAAATTTCAATATATCAAACTTTATTATGACATTGTGTTTCGAGATTTCGTGACCTTCCATTGAAAAAGCGATAACTCGTAAGAATCGAGAAGGAGGGAAATGAGTTTGTGAAATGTTAAAAACCACAAAAGTGAATTAAAGGGATAAACATGCTCATAAGTGGTGTAAGTTTCAATATATCAAACTTTATTATGACATTGTGTTTCGAGATTTCGTGACCTTCCATTGAAAAAAGCGATAACTCGTAAGAATCGAGAAGGAGGGAAATGAGTTCATGAAATGTAAAAACCACCAAAGTGAATTAAAGGGATAAACATGCTCATAAGTGGTGTAAGTTTCAATATATCAAACTTTATTATGACATTGTGTTTCGAGATTTCGTGACCTTCCATTGAAAAAGCGATAACTCGTAAGAATCGAGAAGGAGGAAATGAGTTTGTGAAATGTTAAAAACCACCAAAGTGAATTAAAGGGATAAACATGCTCATAAGTGGTGTAAGTTTCAATATATCAAACTTTATTATGACATTGTGTTTCGAGATTTCGTGACCTTCCATTGAAAAAATCATAACTCGTAAGAATCGAGAAGGAGGAAAATGAGTTCATGAAATGTGAAAAACCACCAAAGTGAATTAAAGGGATAAACATGCTCATAAGTGGTGTAAATTTCAATATATCAAACTTTATTATGACATTGTGTTTCGAGATTTCGTGACCTTCCATTGAAAAAGCGATAACTCGTAAGAATCGAGAAGGAGGGAAATGAGTTCATGAAATGTTCAAAACCACCAAAGTGAATTAAAGGGATAAACATGCTCATAAGTGGTGTAAGTTTCAATATATCAAACTTTATTATGACATTGTGTTTCGAGATTTCGTGACCTTCCATTGAAAAAACGATAACTCGTAAGAATCGAGAAGGAGGAAAATGAGTTCATGAAATGTGAAAAACCACCAAAGTGAATTAAAGGGATAAACATGCTCATAAGTGGTGTAAATTTCAATATATCAAACTTTATTATGACATTGTGTTTCGAGATTTCGTGACCTTCCATTGAAAAAGCGATAACTTTTAAGAATCGAGAAGGAGGGAAATGAGTTTGTGAAATGTTAAAAACCACCAAAGTGAATTAAAGGGATAAACATGCTCATAAGTGGTGTAAGTTTCAATATATCAAACTTTATTATGACATTGCGTTTCGAGATTTCGTGACCTTCCATTGAAAAAAGCGATAACTCGTAAGAATCGAGAAGGAGGGAAATGAGTTTGTGAAATGTAAAAACCACCAAAGTGAATTAAAGGGATAAACATGCTCATAAGTGGTGTAAGTTTCAATATATCAAACTTTATTATGACATTGTGTTTCGAGATTTCGTGACCTTCCATTGAAAAAGCGATAACTCGTAAGAATCGAGAAGGAGGGAAATGAGTTTGTGAAATGTTAAAAACCACCAAAGTGAATTAAAGGGATAAACATGCTCATAAGTGGTGTAAATTTCAATATATCAAACTTTATTATGACATTGTGTTTCGAGATTTCGTGACATTCCATTGAAAAAATCATAACTCGTAAGAATCGAGAAGGAGGAAAATGAGTTCATGAAATGTGAAAAACCACCAAAGTGAATTAAAGGGATAAACATGCTCATAAGTGGTGTAAATTTCAATATATCAAACTTTATTATGACATTGTGTTTCGAGATTTCGTGACCTTCCATTGAAAAAAGCGATAACGTAAGAATCGAGAAGGAGGGAAATGAGTTCATGAAATGTTCAAAACCACCAAAGTGAATTAAAGGGATAAACATGCTCATAAGTGGTGTAAGTTTCAATATATCAAACTTTATTATGACATTGTGTTTCGAGATTTCGTGACCTTCCATTGAAAAAACGATAACTCGTAAGAATCGAGAAGGTGGAAAATGAGTTCATGAAATGTGAAAAACCACCAAAGTGAATTAAAGGGATAAACATGCTCATAAGTGGTGTAAGTTTCAATATATCAAACTTTATTATGACATTGTGTTTCGAGATTTCGTGACCTTCCATTGAAAAAGCGATAACTTTGAAGAATCGAAAAGGAGGGAAATGAGTTTGTGAAATGTTAAGAGCCACAAAAATGAATTAAAGGGATAAACATGCTCATAAGTGGTGTAAGTTTCAATATATCAAACTTTATTATGACATTGCGTTTCGAGATTTCGTGACCTTCCATTGAAAAAAGCGATAACTTATAAGAATCGAGAAGGAGGGAAATGAGTTCATGAAATGTAAAAAACCACCAAAGTGAATTAAAGGGATAAACATGCTCATAAGTGGTGTAAGTTTCAATATATCAAACTTTATTATTACATTGTGTTTCGAGATTTCGTGACCTTCTATTGAAAAGAGCGATTACTCGTAAGAATCGAGGAGGGAAATGAGTTTGTGAAATGTAAAAAACCACCAAAGTGAATTGAAGGGATAAACATGCTCATAAGTGGTGTAAGTTTCAATATATCAAACTTTATTATGACATTGTGTTTCGAGATTTCGTGACATTCCATTGAAAAAAACCATAACTCGTAAGAATCGAGAAGGTGGAAAATGAGTTCATGAAATGTGAAAAACCACGAAAGTGAATTAAATGGATAAACATGCTCATAAGTGGTGTAAATTTTAATATATCAAACTTTATTATGACATTGTGATTCGAGATTTCGTGACCTTCCATTGAAAAAAGCGATAACTCGTAAGAATCGAGAAGGAGGAAATGAGTTTGTGAAATGTAAAACCACCAAAGTGAATTAAAGGGATAAGCATGCTCATAAGTGGTGTAAGTTTCAATATATCAAACTTTATTATGACATTGCGTTTCAAGATTTCGTGACCTTCCATTGAAAAAAGCGATAACTCGTAAGAATCGAGAAGGAGGGAAATGAGTTCATGAAATGTTAAAAACCACCAAAGTGAATTAAAGGGATAAACATGCTAATAAGTGGTGTAAGTTTCAATATATAAAACTTTATTATGACATTGCGTTTCGAGATTTCGTTATCTTCCATTGAAAAAAGCGATAACTGATAAGAATCGAGAAGGAGAGAAATGAGTTCATGAAATGTTCAAATCCACCAAAGTTAATTAAAGGGATAAACATGCTCATAAGTGGTGTAAGTTTCAATATATCAAACTTTATTATGACATTGTGTTTCGAGATTTCGTGACCTTCCATTGAAAAAACGATAACTCGTAAGAATCGAGAAGGTGGAAAATGAGTTCATGAAATGTGAAAAACCACCAAAGTGAATTAAATGGATAAACATGCTCATAAGTGGTGTAAATTTTAATATATCAAACTTTATTATGACATTGTGTTTCGAGATTTCGTGACCTTCCATTGAAAAAAGCGATTACTTTTAAGAATCGAAAAGGAGGGAAATGAGTTTGTGAAATGTTAAAAACCACCAAAGTGAATTAAAGGGATAAACATGCTCATAAGTGGTGTAAGTTTCAATATATCAAACTTTATTATGACATTGCGTTTCGAGATTTCGTGACCTTCCATTGAAAACTGCGATAACTCATCAGAATCGAGAGGGAGGAAACTTAGTTCATGAAATATTGAAAACCACCAAAGTGAATTAAGGGGATAAATATGCTCATAAGTGGTGGATGTTTTAATATTTCAAACTTTATTATGACATTGTGTTTCGAGATTTCGTGACCTTCCATTGAAAAAGCGATTACGTAAGAATCGAGAAGGAGGGAAATGAGTTTGTGAAATGTTAAAAACCACCAAAGTGAATTAAAGGGATAAACATGCTCATAAGTGGTGTAAGTTTCAATATATCAAACTTTATTATGACATTGTGTTTCGAGATTTCGTGACCTTCCATTGAAAAAAGCATAACTCGTAAGAATCGAGAAGGTGGAAAATGAGTTCATGAAATGTGAAAAACCACCAAAGTGAATTAAAGGGATAAACATGCTCATAAGTGGTGTAAATTTCAATATATCAAACTTTATTATGACATTGTGTTTCAAGATTTCGTGACCTTCCATTGAAAAAAGCGATAACTGATAAGAATCGAGAAGGAGGGAAATAAGTTCAGGAAATGTTCAAAACCACCAAAGTTAATTAAGGGGATAAACATGCTCATAAGTGGTGTAAGTTTCAATATATCTAACTTTATTATGACATTGTGTTTCGAGATTTCGTGACATTCCATTGAAAAAAACGATAACTCTTAAGAATCGAAAAGGAGGGAAATGAGTTCATGAAATGTTAAAAACCACCAAAGTGAATTAAAGGGATAAGCATGCTCATAAGTGGTGTAAGTTTCAATATATCAAACTTTATTATGACATTGCGTTTCAAGATTTCGTGACCTTCCATTGAAAAAGCGATTACTCGTAAGAATCGAGAAGGAGGGAAATGAGTTTGTGAAAGGTTAAAAACAATCAAAGTGAATTAAAGGGATAAACATGCTCATAAGTGGTGTAAGTTTCAATATATCAAACTTTATTATGACATTGCGTTTCGAGATTTCGTGACCTTCCATTGAAAAAGCGATAACTCGTAAGAATCGAGAAGGAGGGAAATGAGTTCATGAAATGTAAAAAACCACCAAAGTGAATTAAAGGGATAAACATGCTCATAAGTGGTGTAAGTTTCAATATATCAAACTTTATTATGACATTGTGTTTCGAGATTTCGTGACCTTCCATTGAAAAAGCGATAACTCGTAAGAATCGAGAAGGAGGGAAATGAGTTTGTGAAATGTTAAAAACCACCAAAGTGAATTAAAGGGATAAACATGCTCATAAGTGGTGTAAATTTCAATATATCAAACTTTATTATGACATTGTGTTTCGAGATTTCGTGACATTCCATTGAAAAAATCATAACTCGTAAGAATCGAGAAGGTGGAAATGAGTTCATGAAATGTGAAAAACCACCAAAGTGAATTAAAGGGATAAACATGCTCATAAGTGGTGTAAATTTCAATATATCAAACTTTATTATGACATTGTGTTTCGAGATTTCGTGACCTTCCATTGAAAAAAGCGATAACTCGTAAGAATCGAGAAGGAGGGAAATGAGTTGTGAAATGTTAAAAACCACCAAAGTGAATTAAAGGGATAAACATGCTCATAAGTGGTGTAAGTTTCAATATATCAAACTTTATTATGACATTGTGTTTCGAGATTTCGTGACCTTCCATTGAAAAAAGCGATAACTATAAGAATCGAGAAGGAGGGAAATGAGTTCATGAAATGTTAAAAACCACCAAAGTGAATTAAAGGGATAAACATGCTCATAAGTGGTGTAAGTTTCAATATATCAAACTTTATTATGACATTGTGTTTCGAGATTTCGTGACCTTCCATTGAAAAAAGCGATAACTCGTAAGAATCGAGAAGGTGGAAAATGAGTTCATGAAATGTGAAAAACCACAAAAGTGAATTAAAGGGATAAACATGCTCATAAGTGGTGTAAGTTTCAATATATCAAACTTTATTATGACATTGTGTTTCGAGATTTCGTGACCTTCCATTGAAAAAAGCGATAACTCGTAAGAATCGAGAAGGAGGAAAATGAGTTCATGAAATGTAAAAAACTACCAAAGTGAATTAAAGGGATAAACATGCTCATAAGTGGTGTAAGTTTCAATATATCAAACTTTATTATGACATTGCGTTTCGAGATTTCGTTATCTTCCATTGAAATAAGCGATAACTCGTAAGAATCGAGAAGGAGGAAATGAGTTCATGAAATGTAAAAACCACCAAAGTGAATTAAAGGGATAAACATGCTCATAAGTGGTGTAAGTTTCAATATATCAAACTTTATTATGACATTGTGTTTCGAGATTTCGTGACCTTCCATTGAAAAAGCGATAACTCGTAAGAATCGAGAAGGAGGGAAATGAGTTCATGAAATGTTAAAAACCACCAAAGTGAATTAAAGGGATAAACATGCTCATAAGTGGTGTAAGTTTCAATATATCAAACTTTATTATGACATTGTGTTTCGAGATTTCGTGACCTTCCATTGAAAAAACGATAACTCGTAAGAAACGAGAAGGAGGGAAATGAGTTCATGAAATGTGAAAAACCACGAAAGTGAATTAAATGGATAAACATGCTCATAAGTGGTGTAAATTTTAATATATCAAACTTTATTATGACATTGTGTTTCAAGATTTCGTGACCTTCCATTGAAAAAAGCGATTACTTGTAAGAATCGAGAAGGAGTGTAATGAGTTTGTGCAATGTTAAAAACCACAAAAGTGAATTAAAGGGATAAACATGCTCATAAGTGGTGTAAGTTTCAATATATCAAACTTTATTATGACATTGTGTTTCGAGATTTCGTGACCTTCCATTGAAAAAAGCGATAACTCGTAAGAATCGAGAAGGAGGGAAATGAGTTTGTGAAATGTAAAAAACCACCAAAGTGAATTAAAGGGATAAACATGCTCATAAGTGGTGTAAGTTTCAATATATCAAACTTTATTATGACATTGCGTTTCGAGATTTCGTGACCTTCCATTGAAAAAAGCGATTACTCGTAAGAATCGAGAAGGAGGGAAATGAGTTGGTGAAATGTAAAAAACCACCAAAGTGAATTAAAGGGATAAACATGCTCATAAGTGGTGTAAGTTTCAATATATCAAACTTTATTATTACATTGTGTTTCGAGATTTCGTTATCTTCCATTGAAAAAAGCGATAACTGATAAGAATCGAGAAGGAGGGAAATGAGTTCATGAAATGTTCAAAACCACCAAAGTTATTTAAGGGGATAAACATGCTCATAAGTGGTGTAAGTTTCAATATATATAACTTTATTATGACATTGTGTTTCGAGATTTCGTGACATTCCATTGAAAAAAACGATAACTGATAAGAATCAAGAAGGAGGGAAATGAGTTCATGAAATGTTCAAAACCACCAAAGTGAATTAAGGGATAAACATGCTCATAAGTGGTGTAAGTTATATATCAAACTTTATTATGACATTGTGTTTCGAGATTTCGTGATTCCATTGAAAAAACGATAACTCGTAAGAATCGAGAAGGTGGAAAATGAGTTCATGAAATGTGAAAAACCACCAAAGTGAATTAAAGGGATAAACATGCTCATAAGTGGTGTAAATTTCAATATATCAAACTTTATTATGACATTGTGTTTCGAGATTTCGTGACCTTCCATTGAAAAAAGCGATTACTTTAAGAATCGAAGGAGGGAAATGAGTTTGTGAAATGTTAAAAACCACAAAAGTGAATTAAAGGGATAAACATGCTCATAAGTGGTGTAAGTTTCAATATATCAAACTTTATTATGACATTGTTTCAAGATTTCGTGACCTTCCATTGAAAAAAGCGATAACTCGTAAGAATCGAGAAGGAGGAAATGAGTTTGTGAAATGTTAAAAACCACCAAAGTGAATTAAAGGGATAAACATGCTCATAAGTGGTGTAAGTTTCAATATATCAAACTTTATTATGACATTGTGTTTCGAGATTTCGTGACCTTCCATTGAAAAAAGCGATAACTCGTAAGAATCGAGAAGGAGGGAAATGAGTTTGTGAAATGTTAAAAACCACCAAAGTGAATTAAAGGGATAAACATGCTCATAAGTGGTGTAATTTCAATATATCAAACTTTATTATGACATTGTGTTTCGAGATTTCGTGACATTCCATTGAAAAAATCATAACTCGTAAGAATCGAAGGTGGAAAATGAGTTCATGAAATGTGAAAAACCACCAAAGTGAATTAAAGGGATAAACATGCTCATAAGTGGTGTAAATTTCAATATATCAAACTTTATTATGACATTGTGTTTCGAGATTTCGTGACCTTCCATTGAAAAAAGCGATAACTCGTAAGAATCGAGAAGGAGGGAAATGAGTTTGTGAAATGTTAAAACCACCAAAGTGAATTAAAGGGATAAACATGCTCATAAGTGGTGTAAGTTTCAATATATCAAACTTTATTATGACATTGTGTTTCGAGATTTCGTGACCTTCCATTGAAAAAGCGATAACTCGTAAGAATCGAGAAGGAGGGAAATGAGTTCATGAAATGTTAAAAACCACCAAAGTGAATTAAAGGGATAAACATGCTCATAAGTGGTGTAAGTTTCAATATATCAAACTTTATTATGACATTGTGTTTCGAGATTTCGTGACCTTCCATTGAAAAAAGCGATAACTCGATAAGAATCGAGAAGGAGGGAAATGAGTTCATGAAATGTTCAAAACCACCAAAGTGAATTAAGGGATAAACATGCTCATAAGTGGTGTAAGTTTCAATATATCAAACTTTATTATGACATTGTGTTTCGAGATTTCGTGACCTTCCATTGAAAAAACGATAACTCGTAAGAATCGAGAAGGTGGAAATGAGTTCATGAAATGTAAAAACCACCAAAGTGAATTAAAGGGATAAACATGCTCATAAGTGGTGTAAATTTCAATATATCAAACTTTATTATGACATTGTGTTTCGAGATTTCGTGACCTTCCATTGAAAAAGCGATTACTTTTAAGAATCGAAAGGAGGGAAATGAGTTTGTGAAATGTTAAAAACCACCAAAGTGAATTAAAGGGATAAACATGCTCATAAGTGGTGTAAGTTTCAATATATCAAACTTTATTATGACATTGTGTTTCGAGATTTCGTGACCTTCCATTGAAAAAGCGATAACTCGTAAGAATCGAGAAGGAGGGAAATGAGTTGTGAAATGTAAAAAACCACCAAAGTGAATTAAAGGGATAAACATGCTCATAAGTGGTGTAAGTTTCAATATATCAAACTTTATTATGACATTGTGTTTCGAGATTTCGTGACCTTCCATTGAAAAAGCGATAACTCGTAAGAATCGAGAAGGAGGGAAATGAGTTGTGAAATGTTAAAAACCACCAAAGTGAATTAAAGGGATAAACATGCTCATAAGTGGTGTAAAGTTTCAATATATCAAACTTTATTATGACATTGTGTTTCGAGATTTCGTGACCTTCCATTGAAAAAAGCATAACTCGTAAGAATCGAGAAGGAGGAAAATGAGTTCATGAAATGTGAAAAACCACCAAAGTGAATTAAAGGGATAAACATGCTCATAAGTGGTGTAAGTTTCAATATATCAAACTTTATTATGACATTGTGTTTCGAGATTTCGTGACCTTCCATTGAAAAGCGATAACGATAAGAATCGAGAAGGAGGGAAATGAGTTCATGAAATGTTCAAAACCACCAAAGTGAATTAAAGGGATAAACATGCTCATAAGTGGTGTAAGTTTCAATATATCAAACTTTATTATGACATTGTGTTTCGAGATTTCGTGACCTTCCATTGAAAAAACCATAACTCGTAAGAATCGAGAAGGTGGAAAATGAGTTCATGAAATGTGAAAAACCACCAAAGTGAATTAAAGGGATAAACATGCTCATAAGTGGTGTAAATTTCAATATATCAAACTTTATTATGACATTGTGTTTCGAGATTTCGTGACCTTCCATTGAAAAAAGCGATTACTTTAAGAATCGAAAAGGAGGGAAATGAGTTTGTGAAATGTTAAAAACCACAAAAGTGAATTAAAGGGATAAACATGCTCATAAGTGGTGTAAGTTTCAATATATCAAACTTTATTATGACATTGTGTTTCAAGATTTCGTGACCTTCCATTGAAAAAGCGATAACTCGTAAGAATCGAGAAGGAGGGAAATGAGTTTGTGAAATGTAAAAACCACAAAAGTGAATTAAAGGGATAAGCATGCTCATAAGTGGTGTAAGTTTCAATATATCAAACTTTATTATGACATTGCGTTTCAAGATTTCGTGACCTTCCATTGAAAAAAGCGATAACTCGTAAGAATCGAGAAGGAGGGAAATGAGTTTGTGAAATGTAAAAAACCACCAAAGTGAATTAAAGGGATAAACATTTTCATAAGTGGTGTAAATTTCAATATATCAAACTTTATTATGACATTGTGTTTCGAGATTTCGTGACATTCCATTGAAAAAAATCATAACTCGTAAGAATCGAGAAGGTGGAAAATGAGTTCATGAAATGTGAAAAACCACCAAAGTGAATTAAAGGGATAAACATGCTCATAAGTGGTGTAAATTTCAATATATCAAACTTTGTTATGACATTGTGTTTCGACATTTCGTGACCTTCCATTGAAAAAAGCGATAACTCGTAAGAATCGAGAAGGAGGGAAATGAGTTTGTGAAATGTAAAAAACCACCAAAGTGAATTAAAGGGATAAACATGCTCATAAGTGGTGTAAGTTTCAATATATCAAACTTTATTATTACATTGTGTTTCGAGATTTCGTGACCTTCCATTGAAAAGAGCGATTACTCGTAAGAATCGAGAAAGAGAGAAATGAGTTCATCAAATGTTAAAAACCACCAAAGTGAATTAAATGGATAAACATGCTCATAAGTGGTGTAAATTTTAAAATATTAAACTTTATTATGACATTGTGTTTCGAGATTTCGTGACCTTCCATTGAAAAAAGCGATAACTTTAAGAATCGAGAAGGAGGGAAATGAGTTTGTGAAATGTTAAAAACCACCAAAGTGAATTAAAGGGATAAACATGCTCATAAGTGGTGTAAGTTTCAATATATCAAACTTTATTATGACATTGTGTTTCGAGATTTCGTGACCTTCCATTGAAAAAGCGATAACTCGTAAGAATCGAGAAGGAGGGAAATGAGTTCATGAAATGTTAAAAACCACCAAAGTGAATTTAAGGGATAAACATGCTCATAAGTGGTGTAAGTTTCAATATATCAAACTTTATTATGACATTGTGTTTCGAGATTTCGTGACCTTCCATTGAAAAAACCATAACTCGTAAGAATCGAGAAGGTGGAAAATGAGTTCATGAAATGTGAAAAACCACCAAAGTGAATTAAAGGGATAAACATGCTCATAAGTGGTGTAAATTTCAATATATCAAACTTTATTATGACATTGTGTTTCGAGATTTCGTGACCTTCCATTGAAAAAGCGATAACTTTTAAGAATCGAGAAGGAGGGAAATGAGTTTGTGAAATGTTAAAAACCACCAAAGTGAATTAAAGGGATAAACATGCTCATAAGTGGTGTAAGTTTCAATATATCAAACTTTATTATGACATTGTGTTTCAAGATTTCGTGACCTTCCATTGAAAAAAGCGATAACTCGTAAGAATCGAGAAGGAGGGAAATGAGTTTGTGAAATGTAAAAACCACCAAAGTGAATTAAAGGGATAAACATGCTCATAAGTGGTGTAAGTTTCAATATATCAAACTTTATTATGACATTGTGTTTCGAGATTTCGTGACCTTCCATTGAAAAAGCGATTACTCGTAAGAATCGAGAAGGAGGGAAATGAGTTTGTGAAATGTTAAAAACCACCAAAGTGAATTAAAGGGATAAACATGCTCATAAGTGGTGTAAGTTTCAATATATCAAACTTTATTATGACATTGTGTTTCGAGATTTCGTGACCTTCCATTGAAAAAATCATAACTCGTAAGAATCGAGAAGGTGGAAAATGAGTTCATGAAATGTGAAAAACCACCAAAGTGAATTAAAGGGATAAACATGCTCATAAGTGGTGTAAATTTCAATATATCAAACTTTATTATGACATTGTGTTTCGAGATTTCGTGACCTTCCATTGAAAAAAGCGATAACCGTAAGAATCGAGAAGGAGGGAAATGAGTTCATGAAATGTTAAAAACCACCAAAGTGAATTAAAGGGATAAACATGCTCATAAGTGGTGTAAGTTTCAATATATCAAACTTTATTATGACATTGTGTTTCGAGATTTCGTGACCTTCCATTGAAAAAGCGATAACTCGTAAGAATCGAGAAGGAGGGAAATGAGTTCATGAAATGTAAAAACCACCAAAGTGAATTAAAGGGATAAACATGCTCATAAGTGGTGTAAGTTTCAATATATCAAACTTTATTATGACATTGTGTTTCGAGATTTCGTGACCTTCCATTGAAAAAAGCGATAACTTAAGAATCGAGAAGGAGGGAAATGAGTTCATGAAATGTTAAAAACCACCAAAGTGAATTAAAGGGATAAACATGCTCATAAGTGGTGTAAGTTTCAATATATCAAACTTTATTATGACATTGTGTTTCGAGATTTCGTGACCTTCCATTGAAAAAGCGATAACTCGTAAGAATCGAGAAGGAGGGAAATGAGTTGTGAAATGTTAAAAACCACCAAAGTGAATTAAAGGGATAAACATGCTCATAAGTGGTGTAAGTTTCAATATATCAAACTTTATTATGACATTGTGTTTCGAGATTTCGTGACCTTCCATTGAAAAAAGCGATAACTCGTAAGAATCGAGAAGGAGGGAAATGAGTTTGTGAAATGTTAAAAACCACCAAAGTGAATTAAAGGGATAAACATGCTCATAAGTGGTGTAAGTTTCAATATATCAAACTTTATTATGACATTGTGTTTCGAGATTTCGTGACCTTCCATTGAAAAAGCGATAACTCGTAAGAATCGAGAAGGAGGGAAATGAGTTCATGAAATGTGAAAAACCACCAAAGTGAATTAAAGGGATAAACATGCTCATAAGTGGTGTAAGTTTCAATATATCAAACTTTATTATGACATTGTGTTTCGAGATTTCGTGACCTTCCATTGAAAAAGCGATAACTCGTAAGAATCGAGAAGGAGGGAAATGAGTTCATGAAATGTTCAAAACCACCAAAGTGAATTAAAGGGATAAACATGCTCATAAGTGGTGTAAGTTTCAATATATCAAACTTTATTATGACATTGTGTTTCGAGATTTCGTGACCTTCCATTGAAAAAACCATAACTCGTAAGAATCGAGAAGGAGGAAAATGAGTTTATGAAATGTGAAAAACCAGCAAAGTGAATTAAAGGGATAAACATGCTCATAAGTGGTGTAAATTTCAATATATCAAACTTTATTATGACATTGTGTTTCGAGATTTCGTGACCTTCCACTGAAAAAAGCCATAACTCGTAAGAATCGAGAAGGAGGAAAATGAGTTTATGAAATGTTAAAAACCACAAAAATGAATTAAAGGGATAAACATGCTCATAAGTGGTGTAAGTTTCAATATATCAAACTTTATTATGACATTGTGTTTCGAGATTTCGTGACCTTCCATTGAAAAAAGCGATAACTCGTAAGAATCGAGAAGGAGGGAAATGAGTTTGTGAAATGTAAAAACCACCAAAGTGAATTAAAGGGATAAACATGCTCATAAGTGGTGTAAGTTTCAATATATCAAACTTTATTATGACATTGTGTTTCGAGATTTCGTGACCTTCCATTGAAAAAGCGATAACTCGTAAGAATCGAGAAGGAGGGAAATGAGTTTGTGAAATGTTAAAAACCACCAAAGTGAATTAAAGGGATAAACATGCTCATAAGTGGTGTAAGTTTCAATATATCAAACTTTATTATGACATTGTGTTTCGAGATTTCGTGACCTTCCATTGAAAAAAGCATAACTCGTAAGAATCGAGAAGGAGGAAAATGAGTTCATGAAATGTGAAAAACCACCAAAGTGAATTAAAGGGATAAACATGCTCATAAGTGGTGTAAGTTTCAATATATCAAACTTTATTATGACATTGTGTTTCGAGATTTCGTGACCTTCCATTGAAAAAGCGATAACTCGTAAGAATCGAGAAGGAGGGAAATGAGTTCATGAAATGTTAAAAACCACCAAAGTGAATTAAAGGGATAAACATGCTCATAAGTGGTGTAAGTTTCAATATATCAAACTTTATTATGACATTGTGTTTCGAGATTTCGTGACCTTCCATTGAAAAAGCGATAACTCGTAAGAATCGAGAAGGAGGGAAATGAGTTCATGAAATGTTAAAAACCACCAAAGTGAATTAAAGGGATAAACATGCTCATAAGTGGTGTAAGTTTCAATATATCAAACTTTATTATGACATTGTGTTTCGAGATTTCGTGACCTTCCATTGAAAAAAGCGATAACTAAGAATCGAGAAGGAGGGAAATGAGTTCATGAAATGTTAAAAACCACCAAAGTGAATTAAAGGGATAAACATGCTCATAAGTGGTGTAAGTTTCAATATATCAAACTTTATTATGACATTGTGTTTCGAGATTTCGTGACCTTCCATTGAAAAAGCGATAACTCGTAAGAATCGAGAAGGAGGGAAATGAGTTCATGAAATGTTAAAAACCACCAAAGTGAATTAAAGGGATAAACATGCTCATAAGTGGTGTAAGTTTCAATATATCAAACTTTATTATGACATTGTGTTTCGAGATTTCGTGACCTTCCATTGAAAAAGCGATAACTCGTAAGAATCGAGAAGGAGGGAAATGAGTTTGTGAAATGTTCAAAACCACCAATGTGAATTAAGGGGATAAACATGGTCATAAGTGGTGTAAGTTTCAATATATCAAACTTTATTATGACATTGTGTTTCGAGATTTCGTGACCTTCCATTGAAAAAAGCGATAACTCATAAGAATCGAGAAGGAGAGAAACAAGTTCATGAAATATTCAAAACCACCAAAGTGAATTAAGGGGATAAACATGGTCATAAGTGGTGTAAGTTTCAATATATCAAACTTTATTATGACATTGTGTTTCGAGATTTCGTGACCTTCCATTGAAAAAAGCGATTACTCGTAAGAATCGAGAAGGAGGGAAACAAGTTCATGAAATGTTCAAAACCACCAATGTGAATTAAGGGGATAAACATGGTCATAAGTGGTGTAAGTTTCAATATATCAAACTTTATTATGACATTGTGTTTCAAGATTTCGTGACCTTCCATTGAAAAAAGCGATTACTCGTAAGAATCGAGAAGGAGGGAAACAAGTTCATGAAATGTTCAAAACCACCAATGTGAATTAAGGGGATAAACATGCTCATAAATGGTGTAAGTTTCAATATATCAATCTTTATTTTGACAGTCGGTTTCCAGGTTCGGTGCTCTTTCATTGCACAAAGCGATTCCGCGCCAGAATCGAGAAGGAGGGAAACAAGTTCATGAAATGTAAAAAACCAACAATGTGAATTAAAGGGATAAACATGCTCATAAGTGGTGTAAGTTTCAATATATCAAACTTTATTATGACATTGTGTTTCGAGATTTCGTGACCTTCCATTGAAAAACGATAACTCGTAAGAATCGAGAAGGAGGAAAATGAGTTCATGAAATGTTAAAAACCACCAAAGTGAATTAAAGGGATAAACATGCTCATAAGTGGTGTAAGTTTCAATATATCAAACTTTATTATGACATTGTGTTTCGAGATTTCGTGACCTTCCATTGAAAAAGCGATAACTTTAAGAATCGAGAAGGAGGGAAATGAGTTTGTGAAATGTTAAAAACCACCAAAGTGAATTAAAGGGATAAACATGCTCATAAGTGGTGTAAGTTTCAATATATCAAACTTTATTATGACATTGTGTTTCGAGATTTCGTGACCTTCCATTGAAAAAGCGATAACTCGTAAGAATCGAGAAGGAGGGAAATGAGTTCATGAAATGTAAAAACCACCAAAGTGAATTAAAGGGATAAACATGCTCATAAGTGGTGTAAGTTTCAATATATCAAACTTTATTATGACATTGTGTTTCGAGATTTCGTGACCTTCCATTGAAAAAGCGATAACTCGTAAGAATCGAGAAGGAGGGAAATGAGTTCATGAAATGTTAAAAACCACCAAAGTGAATTAAAGGGATAAACATGCTCATAAGTGGTGTAAGTTTCAATATATCAAACTTTATTATGACATTGTGTTTCGAGATTTCGTGACCTTCCATTGAAAAAGCTATAACTCGTAAGAATCGAGAAGGTGGAAAATGAGTTCATGAAATGTGAAAAACCACCAAAGTGAATTAAAGGGATAAACATGCTCATAAGTGGTGTAAGTTTCAATATATCAAACTTTATTATGACATTGTGTTTCGAGATTTTGTGACCTTCCATTGAAAAAAGCGATAACTCGTAAGAATCGAGAAGGAGGGAAATGAGTTTGTGAAATGTTAAAAACCACCAAAGTGAATTAAAGGGATAAACATGCTCATAAGTGGTGTAAGTTTCAATATATCAAACTTTATTATTACATTGTGTTTCGAGATTTCGTGACCTTCCATTGAAAAAGCGATAACTCGTAAGAATCGAGAAGGAGGGAAATGAGTTCATGAAATGTTAAAAACCACCAAAGTGAATTAAATGGATAAACATGCTCATAAGTGGTGTAAATTTTAATATATCAAACTTTATTATGACATTGTGTTTCAAGATTTCGTGACCTTCCATTGAAAAAAGGGATTACTTTTAAGAATCGAAAAGGAGGGAAATGAGTTTGTGAAATGTTAAAAACCACAAAAGTGAATTAAAGGGATAAACATGCTCATAAGTGTTGTAAATTTCAATATATCAAACTTTATTATGACATTGTGTTTCGAGATTTCGTAACCTTCCATTGAAAAAAATCATAACTCGTAAGAATCGAGAAGGAGGGAAATGAGTTCATGAAATTTTCAAAACCACCAAAGTGAATTAAATGGATAAACATGCTCATAAGTGGTGTAAATTTTAATATATCAAACTTTATTATGACATGGTGTTTCAAGATTTCGTAAACTTCCATTGAAAAAAGCGATAACTGATAAGAATCGAGAAGGAGGAAAATGAGTTCATGAAATGTTCAAAACCACCAAAGTGAATTAAATGAATAAACATGCTCATAAGTGGTGTAAATTTCAATATATCAAACTTTGTTATGACATTGTGTTTCGAGATTTCGTGACCTTCCATTGAAAAAGCGATAACTTTTAAGAATCGAAGGAGGGAAATGAGTTTGTGAAATGTTAAAAACCACCAAAGTGAATTAAAGGGATAAACATGCTCATAAGTGGTGTAAGTTTCAATATATCAAACTTTATTATGACATTGTGTTTCGAGATTTCGTGACCTTCCATTGAAAAAGCGATAACTCGTAAGAATCGAGAAGGAGGGAAATGAGTTTGTGAAATGTTAAAAACCACCAAAGTGAATTAAAGGGATAAACATGCTCATAAGTGGTGTAAGTTTCAATATATCAAACTTTATTATGACATTGTGTTTCGAGATTTCGTGACCTTCCATTGAAAAAGCGATAACTCGTAAGAATCGAGAAGGAGGGAAATGAGTTCATGAAATGTTAAAAACCACCAAAGTGAATTAAAGGGATAAACATGCTCATAAGTGGTGTAAGTTTCAATATATCAAACTTTATTATGACATTGTGTTTCGAGATTTCGTGACCTTCCATTGAAAAAAGCGATAACTCGTAAGAATCGAGAAGGAGGGAAATGAGTTCATGAAATGTTAAAAACCACCAAAGTGAATTAAAGGGATAAACATGCTCATAAGTGGTGTAAGTTTCAATATATCAAACTTTATTATGACATTGTGTTTCGAGATTTCGTGACCTTCCATTGAAAAAAGCGATAACTCGTAAGAATCGAGAAGGAGGGAAATGAGTTCATGAAATGTTAAAAACCACCAAAGTGAATTAAAGGGATAAACATGCTCATAAGTGGTGTAAGTTTCAATATATCAAACTTTATTATGACATTGTGTTTCGAGATTTCGTGACCTTCCATTGAAAAAGCGATAACTCGTAAGAATCGAGAAGGAGGAAAATGAGTTCATGAAATGAAAAACCACCAAAGTGAATTAAAGGGATAAACATGCTCATAAGTGGTGTAAGTTTCAATATATCAAACTTTATTATGACATTGTGTTTCGAGATTTCGTGACCTTCCATTGAAAAAGCGATAACTTTTAAGAATCGAGAAGGAGGGAAATGAGTTCATGAAATGTTAAAAACCACCAAAGTGAATTAAAGGGATAAACATGCTCATAAGTGGTGTAAGTTTCAATATATCAAACTTTATTATGACATTGTGTTTCGAGATTTCGTGACCTTCCATTGAAAAAAGCGATAACTCGTAAGAATCGAGAAGGAGGGAAATGAGTTCATGAAATGTAAAAACCACCAAAGTGAATTAAAGGGATAAACATGCTCATAAGTGGTGTAAGTTTCAATATATCAAACTTTATTATGACATTGTGTTTCGAGATTTCGTGACCTTCCATTGAAAAAGCGATAACTCGTAAGAATCGAGAAGTAGGGAAATGAGTTTGTGAAATGTAAAAAACCACCAAAGTGAATTGAAGGGATAAACATGCTCATAAGTGGTGTAAATTTCAATATATCAAACTTTATTATGACATTGTGTTTCGAGATTTCGTGACCTTCCATTGAAAAAAGCGATAACTCGTAAGAATCGAGAAGGAGGGAAATGAGTTCATGAAATGTAAAAAACCACCAAAATGAATTAAGGGGATAAACATGCTTATAAGTGGTGTAAGTTTCAATATATCAAACTTTATTATGACATTGCGGTTCGAGATTTCGTTATCTTCCATTGAAAAAGCGATAACTCGTAAGAATCGAGAAGGAGGGAAATGAGTTTGTGAAATGTTAAAAACCACCAAAGTGAATTAAAGGGATAAACATGCTCATAAGTGGTGTAAGTTTCAATATATCAAACTTTATTATGACATTGTGTTTCGAGATTTCGTGACCTTCCATTGAAAAAGCGATAACTCGTAAGAATCGAGAAGGAGGGAAATGAGTTCATGAAATGTAAAAACCACCAAAGTGAATTAAAGGGATAAACATGCTCATAAGTGGTGTAAGTTTCAATATATCAAACTTTATTATGACATTGTGTTTCGAGATTTCGTGACCTTCCATTGAAAAAAGCGATAACTCGTAAGAATCGAGAAGGAGGGAAATGAGTTCATGAAATGTTAAAAACCACCAAAGTGAATTAAAGGGATAAACATGCTCATAAGTGGTGTAAGTTTCAATATATCAAACTTTATTATGACATTGTGTTTCGAGATTTCGTGACCTTCCATTGAAAAAGCGATAACTCGTAAGAATCGAGAAGGAGGGAAATGAGTTCATGAAATGTTAAAAACCACCAAAGTGAATTAAAGGGATAAACATGCTCATAAGTGGTGTAAGTTTCAATATATCAAACTTTATTATGACATTGTGTTTCGAGATTTCGTGACCTTCCATTGAAAAAAGCGATAACTCGTAAGAATCGAGAAGGAGGGAAATGAGTTCATGAAATGTTAAAAACCACCAAAGTGAATTAAAGGGATAAACATGCTCATAAGTGGTGTAAGTTTCAATATATCAAACTTTATTATGACATTGTGTTTCGAGATTTCGTGACCTTCCATTGAAAAAGCGATAACTCGTAAGAATCGAGAAGGAGGGAAATGAGTTCATGAAATGTTAAAAACCACCAAAGTGAATTAAAGGGATAAACATGCTCATAAGTGGTGTAAGTTTCAATATATCAAACTTTATTATGACATTGTGTTTCGAGATTTCGTGACCTTCCATTGAAAAAAGCGATAACTCGTAAGAATCGAGAAGGAGGGAAATGAGTTTGTGAAATGTTAAAAACCACCAAAGTGAATTAAAGGGATAAACATGCTCATAAGTGGTGTAAGTTTCAATATATCAAACTTTATTATGACATTGTGTTTCGAGATTTCGTGACCTTCCATTGAAAAAGCGATAACTCGTAAGAATCGAGAAGGAGGGAAATGAGTTCATGAAATGTTAAAAACCACCAAAGTGAATTAAAGGGATAAACATGCTCATAAGTGGTGTAAGTTTCAATATATCAAACTTTATTATGACATTGTGTTTCGAGATTTCGTGACCTTCCATTGAAAAAGCGATAACTCGTAAGAATCGAGAAGGAGGGAAATGAGTTCATGAAATGTTAAAAACCACCAAAGTGAATTAAAGGGATAAACATGCTCATAAGTGGTGTAAGTTTCAATATATCAAACTTTATTATGACATTGTGTTTCGAGATTTCGTGACCTTCCATTGAAAAAGCGATAACTCGTAAGAATCGAGAAGGAGGGAAATGAGTTCATGAAATGTTAAAAACCACCAAAGTGAATTAAAGGGATAAACATGCTCATAAGTGGTGTAAGTTTCAATATATCAAACTTTATTATGACATTGTGTTTCGAGATTTCGTGACCTTCCATTGAAAAAAGCGATAACTCGTAAGAATCGAGAAGGAGGGAAATGAGTTCATGAAATGTTAAAAACCACCAAAGTGAATTAAAGGGATAAACATGCTCATAAGTGGTGTAAGTTTCAATATATCAAACTTTATTATGACATTGTGTTTCGAGATTTCGTGACCTTCCATTGAAAAAGCGATAACTCGTAAGAATCGAGAAGGAGGGAAATGAGTTCATGAAATGTTAAAAACCACCAAAGTGAATTAAAGGGATAAACATGCTCATAAGTGGTGTAAGTTTCAATATATCAAACTTTATTATGACATTGTGTTTCGAGATTTCGTGACCTTCCATTGAAAAAGCGATAACTCGTAAGAATCGAGAAGGAGGGAAATGAGTTTGTGAAATGTTAAAAACCACCAAAGTGAATTAAAGGGATAAACATGCTCATAAGTGGTGTAAGTTTCAATATATCAAACTTTATTATGACATTGTGTTTCGAGATTTCGTGACCTTCCATTGAAAAAAGCGATAACTCGTAAGAATCGAGAAGGAGGGAAATGAGTTTGTGAAATGTTAAAAACCACCAAAGTGAATTAAAGGGATAAACATGCTCATAAGTGGTGTAAGTTTCAATATATCAAACTTTATTATGACATTGTGTTTCGAGATTTCGTGACCTTCCATTGAAAAAAGCGATAACTCGTAAGAATCGAGAAGGAGGGAAATGAGTTCATGAAATGTTAAAAACCACCAAAGTGAATTAAAGGGATAAACATGCTCATAAGTGGTGTAAGTTTCAATATATCAAACTTTATTATGACATTGTGTTTCGAGATTTCGTGACCTTCCATTGAAAAAAGCGATAACTCGTAAGAATCGAGAAGGAGGGAAATGAGTTCATGAAATGTTAAAAACCACCAAAGTGAATTAAAGGGATAAACATGCTCATAAGTGGTGTAAGTTTCAATATATCAAACTTTATTATGACATTGTGTTTCGAGATTTCGTGACCTTCCATTGAAAAAGCGATAACTCGTAAGAATCGAGAAGGAGGGAAATGAGTTTGTGAAATGTTAAAAACCACCAAAGTGAATTAAAGGGATAAACATGCTCATAAGTGGTGTAAGTTTCAATATATCAAACTTTATTATGACATTGTGTTTCGAGATTTCGTGACCTTCCATTGAAAAAGCGATAACTCGTAAGAATCGAGAAGGAGGGAAATGAGTTCATGAAATGTTAAAAACCACCAAAGTGAATTAAAGGGATAAACATGCTCATAAGTGGTGTAAGTTTCAATATATCAAACTTTATTATGACATTGTGTTTCGAGATTTCGTGACCTTCCATTGAAAAAAGCGATAACTCGTAAGAATCGAGAAGGAGGGAAATGAGTTCATGAAATGTTAAAAACCACCAAAGTGAATTAAAGGGATAAACATGCTCATAAGTGGTGTAAATTTCAATATATCAAACTTTATTATGACATTGTGTTTCGAGATTTCGTGACATTCCATTGAAAAAAATCATAACTCGTAAGAATCGAGAAGGAGGAAAATGAGTTCATGAAATGTTAAAAACCACCAAAGTGAATTAAAGGGATAAACATGCTCATAAGTGGTGTAAGTTTCAATATATCAAACTTTATTATGACATTGTGTTTCGAGATTTCGTGACCTTCCATTGAAAAAAGCGATAACTCGTAAGAATCGAGAAGGAGGGAAATGAGTTTGTGAAATGTAAAAAACCACCAAAGTGAATTGAAGGGATAAACATGCTCATAAGTGGTGTAAGTTTCAATATATCAAACTTTATTATGACATTGTGTTTCGAGATTTCGTGACCTTCCATTGAAAAAGCGATAACTCGTAAGAATCGAGAAGGAGGGAAATGAGTTTGTGAAATGTAAAAACCACCAAAGTGAATTAAAGGGATAAACATGCTCATAAGTGGTGTAAGTTTCAATATATCAAACTTTATTATGACATTGTGTTTCGAGATTTCGTGACCTTCCATTGAAAAAGCGATAACTCGTAAGAATCGAGAAGGAGGGAAATGAGTTTGTGAAATGTTAAAAACCACCAAAGTGAATTAAAGGGATAAACATGCTCATAAGTGGTGTAAGTTTCAATATATCAAACTTTATTATGACATTGTGTTTCGAGATTTCGTGACCTTCCATTGAAAAAGCGATAACTCGTAAGAATCGAGAAGGAGGGAAATGAGTTCATGAAATGTTAAAAACCACCAAAGTGAATTAAAGGGATAAACATGCTCATAAGTGGTGTAAGTTTCAATATATCAAACTTTATTATGACATTGTGTTTCGAGATTTCGTGACCTTCCATTGAAAAAAGCGATAACTCGTAAGAATCGAGAAGGAGGGAAATGAGTTCATGAAATGTTAAAAACCACCAAAGTGAATTAAAGGGATAAACATGCTCATAAGTGGTGTAAGTTTCAATATATCAAACTTTATTATGACATTGTGTTTCGAGATTTCGTGACCTTCCATTGAAAAAAGCGATAACTTAAGAATCGAGAAGGAGGGAAATGAGTTCATGAAATGTTAAAACCACCAAAGTGAATTAAAGGGATAAACATGCTCATAAGTGGTGTAAGTTTCAATATATCAAACTTTATTATGACATTGTGTTTCGAGATTTCGTGACCTTCCATTGAAAAAAGCGATAACTCGTAAGAATCGAGAAGGAGGGAAATGAGTTTCATGAAATGTTAAAAACCACCAAAGTGAATTAAAGGGATAAACATGCTCATAAGTGGTGTAAGTTTCAATATATCAAACTTTATTATGACATTGTGTTTCGAGATTTCGTGACCTTCCATTGAAAAAAGCGATAACTCGTAAGAATCGAGAAGGAGGGAAATGAGTTCATGAAATGTTAAAAACCACCAAAGTGAATTAAAGGGATAAACATGCTCATAAGTGGTGTAAGTTTCAATATATCAAACTTTATTATTACATTGTGTTTCGAGATTTCGTGACCTTCCATTGAAAAAAGCGATAACTCGTAAGAATCGAGAAGGAGGGAAATGAGTTCATGAAAGGTTAAAGACCACAAAAGTGAATTAAAGGGATAAACATGCTCATAAGTGGTGTAGGTTTCAATATATCAAACTTTATTATGACATTGTGTTCCGAGATTTCGTGACCTTCCATTGAAAAAAGCGATAACTCGTAAGAATCGAGAAGGAGGGAAATGAGTTCATGAAATGTTAAAAACCACCAAAGTGAATTAAAGGGATAAACATGCTCATAAGTGGTGTAAGTTTCAATATATCAAACTTTATTATGACATTGTGTTTCGAGATTTCGTGACCTTCCATTGAAAAAGCGATAACTCGTAAGAATCGAGAAGGAGGGAAATGAGTTTGTGAAATGTTAAAAACCACCAAAGTGAATTAAAGGGATAAACATGCTCATAAGTGGTGTAAGTTTCAATATATCAAACTTTATTATGACATTGTGTTTCGAGATTTCGTGACCTTCCATTGAAAAAAGCGATAACTCGTAAGAATCGAGAAGGAGGGAAATGAGTTCATGAAATGTTAAAAACCACCAAAGTGAATTAAAGGGATAAACATGCTCATAAGTGGTGTAAGTTTCAATATATCAAACTTTATTATGACATTGTGTTTCGAGATTTCGTGACCTTCCATTGAAAAAAGCGATAACTCGTAAGAATCGAGAAGGAGGGAAATGAGTTCATGAAATGTTAAAAACCACCAAAGTGAATTAAAGGGATAAACATGCTCATAAGTGGTGTAAGTTTCAATATATCAAACTTTATTATGACATTGTGTTTCGAGATTTCGTGACCTTCCATTGAAAAAAGCGATAACTCGTAAGAATCGAGAAGGAGGGAAATGAGTTCATGAAATGTGAAAAACCACCAAAGTGAATTAAAGGGATAAACATGCTCATAAGTGGTGTAAGTTTCAATATATCAAACTTTATTATGACATTGTGTTTCGAGATTTCGTGACCTTCCATTGAAAAAGCGATAACTTTTAAGAATCGAGAAGGAGGGAAATGAGTTTGTGAAATGTGAAAAACCACCAAAGTGAATTAAAGGGATAAACATGCTCATAAGTGGTGTAAGTTTCAATATATCAAACTTTATTATGACATTGTGTTTCGAGATTTAGTGCGGTACAATTGAGAATAGTGATAAAGTGTAGATATCGATGAGGAGGGAAATGAGTTTGTGAAATGTTAAAAACCACAAAAGTGAATTAAAGGGATAAGCATGCTCATAAGTGGTGTAAGTTTCAATATATCAAACTTTATTATGACATTGCGTTTCAAGATTTCGTGACCTTCCATTGAAAAAAGTGATAACTCGTACGAATCGAGAAGGGGGGAAATGAGTTTGTGAAATGTAAAAAACCACCAAAGTGAATTAAAGGGATAAGCATGTTCATAAGTGGTGTAAGTTTCAATATATCAAACTTTATTATTACATTGTGTTTCGAGATTTCGTGACCTTCCATTGAAAAAAATCATAACTCGTAAGAATCGAGAAGGTGGAAAATGAGTTCATGAAATGTGAAAAACAACCAAAGTGAATTAAATGGATAAACATGCTCATAAGTGGTGTAAATTTTAATATATCAAACTTTATTATGACATTGTGTTTCAAGATTTCGTGACCTTCCATTGAAAAAAGCGATTACTTTTAAGAATCGAAAAGGAGGGAAATGAGTTTGTGAAATGTTAAAAACCACAAAAGTGAATTAAAGGGATAAACATGCTCATAAGTGGTGTAAGTTTCAATATATCAAACTTTATTATGACATTGCGTTTCGAGATTTCGTGACCTTCCATTGAAAAAGTGATAACTTATAAGAATCGAGAAGGAGGGAAATGAGTTTGTGAAATGTAAAAACCACCAAAGTGAATTAAAGGGATAAACATGCTCATAAGTGGTGTAAGTTTCAATATATCAAACTTTATTATGACATTGTGTTTCGAGATTTCGTGACCTTCCATTGAAAAAAGCGATAACTCGTAAGAATCGAGAAGGAGGGAAATGAGTTCATGAAATGTTAAAAACCACCAAAGTGAATTAAAGGGATAAACATGCTCATAAGTGGTGTAAGTTTCAATATATCAAACTTTATTATGACATTGTGTTTCGAGATTTCGTGACCTTCCATTGAAAAAAGCGATAACTCGTAAGAATCGAGAAGGAGGGAAATGAGTTCATGAAATGTTAAAAACCACCAAAGTGAATTAAAGGGATAAACATGCTCATAAGTGGTGTAAGTTTCAATATATCAAACTTTATTATGACATTGTGTTTCGAGATTTCGTGACCTTCCATTGAAAAAAGCGATAACTCGTAAGAATCGAGAAGGAGGGAAATGAGTTCATGAAATGTTAAAAACCACCAAAGTGAATTAAAGGGATAAACATGCTCATAAGTGGTGTAAGTTTCAATATATCAAACTTTATTATGACATTGTGTTTCGAGATTTCGTGACCTTCCATTGAAAAAGCGATAACTCGTAAGAATCGAGAAGGAGGGAAATGAGTTTGTGAAATGTTAAAAACCACCAAAGTGAATTAAAGGGATAAACATGCTCATAAGTGGTGTAAGTTTCAATATATCAAACTTTATTATGACATTGTGTTTCGAGATTTCGTGACCTTCCATTGAAAAAGCGATAACTCGTAAGAATCGAGAAGGAGGGAAATGAGTTTGTGAAATGTTAAAAACCACCAAAGTGAATTAAAGGGATAAACATGCTCATAAGTGGTGTAAGTTTCAATATATCAAACTTTATTATGACATTGTGTTTCGAGATTTCGTGACCTTCCATTGAAAAAGCGATAACTCGTAAGAATCGAGAAGGAGGGAAATGAGTTGTGAAATGTTAAAAACCACCAAAGTGAATTAAAGGGATAAACATGCTCATAAGTGGTGTAAGTTTCAATATATCAAACTTTATTATGACATTGTGTTTCGAGATTTCGTGACCTTCCATTGAAAAAAGCGATAACTCGTAAGAATCGAGAAGGAGGGAAATGAGTTCATGAAATGTTAAAAACCACCAAAGTGAATTAAAGGGATAAACATGCTCATAAGTGGTGTAAGTTTCAATATATCAAACTTTATTATGACATTGTGTTTCGAGATTTCGTGACCTTCCATTGAAAAAGCGATAACTCGTAAGAATCGAGAAGGAGGGAAATGAGTTTGTGAAATGTTAAAAACCACCAAAGTGAATTAAAGGGATAAACATGCTCATAAGTGGTGTAAGTTTCAATATATCAAACTTTATTATGACATTGTGTTTCGAGATTTCGTGACCTTCCATTGAAAAAAGCGATAACTCGTAAGAATCGAGAAGGAGGGAAATGAGTTTGTGAAATGTTAAAAACCACCAAAGTGAATTAAAGGGATAAACATGCTCATAAGTGGTGTAAGTTTCAATATATCAAACTTTATTATGACATTGTGTTTCGAGATTTCGTGACCTTCCATTGAAAAAAGCGATAACTCGTAAGAATCGAGAAGGAGGGAAATGAGTTCATGAAATGTTAAAAACCACCAAAGTGAATTAAAGGGATAAACATGCTCATAAGTGGTGTAAGTTTCAATATATCAAACTTTATTATGACATTGTGTTTCGAGATTTCGTGACCTTCCATTGAAAAAGCGATAACTCGTAAGAATCGAGAAGGAGGGAAATGAGTTCATGAAATGTTAAAAACCACCAAAGTGAATTAAAGGGATAAACATGCTCATAAGTGGTGTAAGTTTCAATATATCAAACTTTATTATGACATTGTGTTTCGAGATTTCGTGACCTTCCATTGAAAAAGCGATAACTCGTAAGAATCGAGAAGGAGGGAAATGAGTTCATGAAATGTAAAAACCACCAAAGTGAATTAAAGGGATAAACATGCTCATAAGTGGTGTAAGTTTCAATATATCAAACTTTATTATGACATTGTGTTTCGAGATTTCGTGACCTTCCATTGAAAAAAGCGATAACTTTAAGAATCGAGAAGGAGGGAAATGAGTTTGTGAAATGTTAAAAACCACCAAAGTGAATTAAAGGGATAAACATGCTCATAAGTGGTGTAAGTTTCAATATATCAAACTTTATTATGACATTGTGTTTCGAGATTTCGTGACCTTCCATTGAAAAAAGCGATAACTCGTAAGAATCGAGAAGGAGGGAAATGAGTTTGTGAAATGTAAAAACCACCAAAGTGAATTAAAGGGATAAACATGCTCATAAGTGGTGTAAGTTTCAATATATCAAACTTTATTATGACATTGTGTTTCGAGATTTCGTGACCTTCCATTGAAAAAAGCGATAACTCGTAAGAATCGAGAAGGAGGGAAATGAGTTCATGAAATGTTAAAAACCACCAAAGTGAATTAAAGGGATAAACATGCTCATAAGTGGTGTAAGTTTCAATATATCAAACTTTATTATGACATTGTGTTTCGAGATTTCGTGACCTTCCATTGAAAAAGCGATAACTCGTAAGAATCGAGAAGGAGGGAAATGAGTTCATGAAATGTTAAAAACCACCAAAGTGAATTAAAGGGATAAACATGCTCATAAGTGGTGTAAGTTTCAATATATCAAACTTTATTATGACATTGTGTTTCGAGATTTCGTGACCTTCCATTGAAAAAGCGATAACTCGTAAGAATCGAGAAGGAGGGAAATGAGTTTGTGAAATGTTAAAAACCACCAAAGTGAATTAAAGGGATAAACATGCTCATAAGTGGTGTAAGTTTCAATATATCAAACTTTATTATGACATTGTGTTTCGAGATTTCGTGACCTTCCATTGAAAAAAGCGATAACTCGTAAGAATCGAGAAGGAGGGAAATGAGTTCATGAAATGTTAAAAACCACCAAAGTGAATTAAAGGGATAAACATGCTCATAAGTGGTGTAAGTTTCAATATATCAAACTTTATTATGACATTGTGTTTCGAGATTTCGTGACCTTCCATTGAAAAAGCGATAACTCGTAAGAATCGAGAAGGAGGGAAATGAGTTCATGAAATGTTAAAAACCACCAAAGTGAATTAAAGGGATAAACATGCTCATAAGTGGTGTAAGTTTCAATATATCAAACTTTATTATGACATTGTGTTTCGAGATTTCGTGACCTTCCATTGAAAAAGCGATAACTCGTAAGAATCGAGAAGGAGGGAAATGAGTTCATGAAATGTTAAAAACCACCAAAGTGAATTAAAGGGATAAACATGCTCATAAGTGGTGTAAGTTTCAATATATCAAACTTTATTATGACATTGTGTTTCGAGATTTCGTGACCTTCCATTGAAAAAAGCGATAACTTAAGAATCGAGAAGGAGGGAAATGAGTTCATGAAATGTTAAAAACCACCAAAGTGAATTAAAGGGATAAACATGCTCATAAGTGGTGTAAGTTTCAATATATCAAACTTTATTATGACATTGTGTTTCGAGATTTCGTGACCTTCCATTGAAAAAAGCGATAACTCGTAAGAATCGAGAAGGAGGGAAATGAGTTCATGAAATGTTAAAAACCACCAAAGTGAATTAAAGGGATAAACATGCTCATAAGTGGTGTAAGTTTCAATATATCAAACTTTATTATGACATTGTGTTTCGAGATTTCGTGACCTTCCATTGAAAAAAGCGATAACTCGTAAGAATCGAGAAGGAGGGAAATGAGTTCATGAAATGTTAAAAACCACCAAAGTGAATTAAAGGGATAAACATGCTCATAAGTGGTGTAAGTTTCAATATATCAAACTTTATTATGACATTGTGTTTCGAGATTTCGTGACCTTCCATTGAAAAAAGCGATAACTCGTAAGAATCGAGAAGGAGGGAAATGAGTTCATGAAATGTTAAAAACCACCAAAGTGAATTAAAGGGATAAACATGCTCATAAGTGGTGTAAGTTTCAATATATCAAACTTTATTATGACATTGTGTTTCGAGATTTCGTGACCTTCCATTGAAAAAAGCGATAACTCGTAAGAATCGAGAAGGAGGGAAATGAGTTCATGAAATGTTAAAAACCACCAAAGTGAATTAAAGGGATAAACATGCTCATAAGTGGTGTAAGTTTCAATATATCAAACTTTATTATGACATTGTGTTTCGAGATTTCGTGACCTTCCATTGAAAAAGCGATAACTCGTAAGAATCGAGAAGGAGGGAAATGAGTTCATGAAATGTTAAAAACCACCAAAGTGAATTAAAGGGATAAACATGCTCATAAGTGGTGTAAGTTTCAATATATCAAACTTTATTATGACATTGTGTTTCGAGATTTCGTGACCTTCCATTGAAAAAGCGATAACTCGTAAGAATCGAGAAGGAGGGAAATGAGTTCATGAAATGTTAAAAACCACCAAAGTGAATTAAAGGGATAAACATGCTCATAAGTGGTGTAAGTTTCAATATATCAAACTTTATTATGACATTGTGTTTCGAGATTTCGTGACCTTCCATTGAAAAAAGCGATAACTCGTAAGAATCGAGAAGGAGGGAAATGAGTTCATGAAATGTTAAAAACCACCAAAGTGAATTAAAGGGATAAACATGCTCATAAGTGGTGTAAGTTTCAATATATCAAACTTTATTATGACATTGTGTTTCGAGATTTCGTGACCTTCCATTGAAAAAAGCGATAACTCGTAAGAAACGAGAAGGAGGGAAATGAGTTTCTGAAATGTTAAAAACCACAAAAGTGAATTAAAGGGATAAACATGCTCATAAGTGGTGTAAGTTTCAATATATCAAACTTTATTATGACATTGTGTTTCGAGATTTCGTGACCTTCCATTGAAAAAAGCGATAACTCGTAAGAATCGAGAAGGAGGGAAATGAGTTTGTGAAATGTTAAAAACCACAAAAGTGAATTAAAGGGATAAACATGCTCATAAGTGGTGTAAGTTTCAATATATCAAACTTTATTATGACATTGTGTTTCGAGATTTCGTGACCTTCCATTGAAAAAAGCGATAACTCGTAAGAATCGAGAAGGAGGGAAATGAGTTCATGAAATTTTAAAAACCACCAAAGTGAATTAAGGGGATAAACACGCTCATAAGTGGTGTAAGTTTCAATATATCAAACTTTATTATGACATTGCGTTTCAAGATTTCGTGACCTTCCATTGAAAAAAGCGATAACTCGTAAGAATAGACAAAGTTGCAAAACAGTTCATGAAATGTTAAAAACCACCAAAGTGAATTAAAGGGATAAACATGCTCATAAGTGGTGTAAATTTCAATATATCAAACTTTATTATGACATTGTGTTTCGAGATTTCGTGACCTTCCATTGAAAAAAGCGATAACTCGTAAGAATCGAGAAGGAGGGAAATGAGTTCGTGAAATGTTCAAAACCACCAAAGTGAATTAAGGGGAGAACCAAGCTCAAAACTTGTGTACGCTACACAACACCAAACTTTATTATGACCTTGCGTTTCTTGATTTCGTGACCTTCCATTGAAAAAAGCGATAACTTATAAGTATCGAGAACGAGAGAAATGATTTTATGTATTGTTTTTAATCATCCGACGAACTCCGAGATCTAAACACGTTCCTTACTCGTCGCTCTTTCGATATATCAAACTTTATTATGACATTGTGTTTCGAGATTTCGTGACCTTCCATTGAAAAAAGCGATAACTCGTAAGAATCGAGAAGGAGGGAAATGAGTTCATGAAATTTTCAAAACCACCAAAGTGAATTAAAGGGATAAACATGCTCATAAGTGGTGTAAGTTTCAATATATCAAACTTTATTATGACATTGTGTTTCGAGATTTCGTGACCTTCCATTGAAAAAACGATAACTCGTAAGAATCGAGAAGGAGGAAATGAGTTCATGAAATGTGAAAAACCACCAAAGTGAATTAAAGGGATAAACATGCTCATAAGTGGTGTAAATTTCAATATATCAAACTTTATTATGACATTGTGTTTCGAGATTTCGTGACCTTCCATTGAAAAAGCGATAACTTTTAAGAATCGAGAAGGAGGGAAATGAGTTTGTGAAATGTTAAAAACCACCAAAGTGAATTAAAGGGATAAACATGCTCATAAGTGGTGTAAGTTTCAATATATCAAACTTTATTATGACATTGTGTTTCGAGATTTCGTGACCTTCCATTGAAAAAGCGATAACTCGTAAGAATCGAGAAGGAGGGAAATGAGTTTGTGAAATGTAAAAAACCACCAAAGTGAATTAAAGGGATAAACATGCTCATAAGTGGTGTAAGTTTCAATATATCAAACTTTATTATTACATTGTGTTTCGAGATTTCGTGACCTTCCATTGAAAAGAATCATAACTCGTAAGAATCGAGAAGGAGGGAAATGAGTTTATGAAATGTGAAAAACAACCAAAGTGAATTAAAGGGATAAACATGCTCATAAGTGGTGTAAATTTTAATATATCAAACTTTATTATGACATTGTGTTTCAAGATTTCGTGACCTTCCATTGAAAAAAGCGATAACTCGTAAGAATCGAGAAGGAGGGAAATGAGTTGATGGAAAGATCGAAACGAAGAAAGTGAATGTAGATCATGGAGATCGTCATATGATGTATAAATAACAATATATCAACCTTTATTATGACATTGCGTTTCGACATTTCGTGACCTTCCATTGAAAAAAGCGATAACTCGTAAGAATCGAGAAGGAGGGAAATGAGTTTGTGAAATGTAAAAAACCACCAAAGTGAATTTAAGGGATAAAGATGCTCATACGTGGTGTAAGTTTCAATATATCAAACTTTATTATGACATTGTGTTTCGAGATTTCGTGACCTTCCATTGAAAAAAGCGATAACTCGTAAGAATCGAGAAGGAGGGAAATGAGTTTGTGAAATGTTAAAAACCACAAAAGTGAATTAAAGGGATAAGCATGCTCATAAGTGGTGTAAGTTTCAATATATCAAACTTTATTATGACATTGTGTTTCGAGATTTCGTGACCTTCCATTGAAAAAAGCGATAACTCGTAAGAATCGAGAAGGAGTGTAATGAGTATGTTAAATGTAAAAAAGCACCAAAGTGACTTGACGTGATCAACATGCTCCTAATTGGTGTAAGTTTCAATATATCAAACTTTATTATGACATTGCGTTTCGAGATTTCGTGACCTTCCATTGAAAAAAGCGATAACTCGTAAGAATCGAGAAGGAGGGAAATGAGTTCATGAAATGTCAAAACCACCAAAGTGAATTAAAGGGATAAACATGCTCATAAGTGGTGTAAGTTTCAATATATCAAACTTTATTATGACATTGCGTTTCAAGATTTCGTGACCTTCCATTGAAAAAACCGATAACTCGTAAGAATCGAGAAGGAGGGAAATGAGTTCATGAAATGTTCAAAACCACCAAAGTTAATTAAGGGGATAAACATGCTCATAAGTGGTGTAAATTTCAATATATCTAACTTTATTATGACATTGTGTTTCGACATTTCGTGACCTTCCATTGAAAAAAGCGATTACTTTTAAGAATCGAAAAGGAGGGAAATGAGTTTGTGAAATGTTAAAAACCACCAAAGTGAATTAAAGGGATAAACATGCTCATAAGTGGTGTAAGTTTCAATATATCAAACTTTATAATTACATTGTGTTTCGAGATTTCGTGACCTTCTATTGAAAAAAGCTATAACTCGTAAGAATCGAGAATGAGGAAAATGAGTTTATGAAAGGTTAAAAACCAACAAAGTGAATTAAATGGATAAACAAGCTCATAAGTGGTGTAAATTTTAATATATCAAACTTTATTATGACATTGTGTTTCGAGATTTCGTGACCTTCCATTGAAAAAAGCGATAACTCGTAAGAATCGAGAAGGAGGGAAATGAGTTCATGAAATGTTAAAAACCACCAAAGTGAATTAAAGGGATAAACATGCTCATAAGTGGTGTAAGTTTCAATATATCAAACTTTATTATGACATTGTGTTTCGAGATTTCGTGACCTTCCATTGAAAAAAGCGATAACTCGTAAGAATCGAGAAGGAGGGAAATGAGTTCATGAAATGTTAAAAACCACCAAAGTGAATTAAAGGGATAAACATGCTCATAAGTGGTGTAAGTTTCAATATATCAAACTTTATTATGACATTGTGTTTCGAGATTTCGTGACCTTCCATTGAAAAAGCGATAACTCGTAAGAATCGAGAAGGAGGGAAATGAGTTTCATGAAATGTTAAAAACCACCAAAGTGAATTAAAGGGATAAACATGCTCATAAGTGGTGTAAGTTTCAATATATCAAACTTTATTATGACATTGTGTTTCGAGATTTCGTGACCTTCCATTGAAAAAAGCGATAACTCGTAAGAATCGAGAAGGAGGGAAATGAGTTTGTGAAATGTTAAAAACCACCAAAGTGAATTAAAGGGATAAACATGCTCATAAGTGGTGTAAGTTTCAATATATCAAACTTTATTATGACATTGTGTTTCGAGATTTCGTGACCTTCCATTGAAAAAAGCGATAACTCGTAAGAATCGAGAAGGAGGGAAATGAGTTCATGAAATGTTAAAAACCACCAAAGTGAATTAAAGGGATAAACATGCTCATAAGTGGTGTAAGTTTCAATATATCAAACTTTATTATGACATTGTGTTTCGAGATTTCGTGACCTTCCATTGAAAAAGCGATAACTCGTAAGAATCGAGAAGGAGGGAAATGAGTTTGTGAAATGTTAAAAACCACCAAAGTGAATTAAAGGGATAAACATGCTCATAAGTGGTGTAAGTTTCAATATATCAAACTTTATTATGACATTGTTTCGATAACTTTTAAGAATCGAGAAGGAGGGAAATGAGTTCATGAAATGTTAAAAACCACCAAAGTGAATTAAAGGGATAAACATGCTCATAAGTGGTGTAAGTTTCAATATATCAAACTTTATTATGACATTGTGTTTCGAGATTTCGTGACCTTCCATTGAAAAAAGCGATAACTCGTAAGAATCGAGAAGGAGGGAAATGAGTTCATGAAATGTTAAAAACCACCAAAGTGAATTAAAGGGATAAACATGCTCATAAGTGGTGTAAGTTTCAATATATTAAACTTTATTATGACATTGCATTTCGAGATTTCGTGACCTTACATTGAAAAAATGATAACTCATAAGAATCAAGAAGAAGGAAAATGAGTTCATGAAATGTTCAAAACCACCAAATTGAATTAAGGGGATAAATATGCTCATAAGGGGTGTAATTTTCAATATATCAAACATTATTATGATATTGTATTTCGAGATTTCGTGACCTTCCATTGAAAAAAATGATTATTCGTAAGAATCGAGAAGGAGGGAAATGAGTTTGTGAAATGTTAAAAACCACCAAAGTGAATTAAAGGGATAAACATGCTCATAAGTGGTGTAAGTTTCAATATATCAAACTTTATTATGACATTGCGTTTCGAGATTTCGTTATCTTCCATTGAAAAAAGCGATAACTCGTAAGAATCGAAAAGGAGGGAAATGAGTTTGTGAAATGTTAAAAACCACAAAAGTGAATTGAAGGGATAAACATGCTCATAAGTGGTGTAAGTTTCAATATATCAAACTTTATTATGACATTGTGTTTTGAGATTTCGTGACAGATCAGAAAAACGAGCGATTAGGTTAGAGTGTAGATCTGGGTGGACACGAGATCATTAAATAAAAAAAACCACAAAAGTGAATTAAAGGGATAAACATGCTCATAAGTAGTGTAAGTTTCAATATATCAAACTTTATTATGAAATTGTGTTTTGAGATTTTGTGACCTTCCATTGAAAAAAGCGATTACTTTTAAGAATCGAAAAGGTGGGAAATGAGTTTGTGAAATGTTAAAAACCACAAAAGTGAATTAAAGGGATAAACATGCTCATAAGTGGTGTAAGTTTCAATATATCAAACTTTATTATGACATTGTGTTTTGAGATTTCGTGACCTTCCATTGAAAAAAGCGATAACTCGTAAGAATCGAGAAGGAGGGAAATGAGTTTGTGAAATGTTAAAAACCACCAAAGTGAATTAAAGGGATAAACATGCTCATAAGTGGTGTAAGTTTCAATATATCAAACTTTATTATGACATTGTGTTTCGAGATTTCGTGACCTTCCATTGAAAAAAGCGATAACTCGTAAGAATCGAGAAGGAGGGAAATGAGTTTGTGAAATGTTAAAAACCACCAAAGTGAATTAAAGGGATAAACATGCTCATAAGTGGTGTAAGTTTCAATATATCAAACTTTATTATGACATTGTGTTTCGAGATTTCGTGACCTTCCATTGAAAAAAGCGATAACTCGTAAGAATCGAGAAGGAGGGAAATGAGTTCATGAAATGTTAAAAACCACCAAAGTGAATTAAAGGGATAAACATGCTCATAAGTGGTGTAAGTTTCAATATATCAAACTTTATTATGACATTGTGTTTCGAGATTTCGTGACCTTCCATTGAAAAAGCGATAACTCGTAAGAATCGAGAAGGAGGGAAATGAGTTCATGAAATGTTAAAAACCACCAAAGTGAATTAAAGGGATAAACATGCTCATAAGTGGTGTAAGTTTCAATATATCAAACTTTATTATGACATTGTGTTTCGAGATTTCGTGACCTTCCATTGAAAAAAGCGATAACTCGTAAGAATCGAGAAGGAGGAAAATGAGTTCATGAAATGAAAAACCACCGCAGTGAATTAATGGGATAAAGCATGCTATACTTAAGTGGTGTAAATTTCAATCTATCAAAACTTTATTATGACATTGTGTTTCTGTATGCCGTTGATTTAAAAAGTGACCTTCCATTGACTTGATTACTTGCCCTTGCGGGTCGATAAAGGAGGGAAATGAGTTTGTGAAATGTTAAAAACCACAAAAGTGAATTAAAAAGGGATAAAAAGTATAAATTAAGTGGTGTAAGTTTCAATATATAAAACTTTATTATGACATTGTGTTTTGAAAATTTTAGTGACATTCCATTGAAAAAAGCGATAACTTTCGTAAGGTCGAGAAGGTGGAAAATGAGTTCATGAAATGTAAAAAACCACCAAAAGAAAATTGAAGGGATAAACATGTTTTTGCATAAGTGGTGTAAGTTTCAATATATCAAGGCTTTATTATGACATTGCGTTTAAAGCATTTAGTGACCTTACCATTGAAAAAAGGCGATTACACTTTTTAGAATCGAAAAGGAGGGAAATGAGTTCAAAAATATTTAAAACCACAAAAGTGAATTAAAAGGATAAGCACTTACTCTAAAGTGGTGTAAGTTTCAATATATCAAACTTCATTTCTTCTCTATTCGTTTCAAGATTTCTTGACCTTCCATTAGAAAAAGAAATGCTTCGTAAGAATCGAGAAGGAGGGAAATGAGTTTGTGAAATATGCTCCTATAAACCACCATATTGAATTAAAGGGATGCAGCATTAACTCATAAGTGGTGTAAGTTTCAATATATCAAACTTTATTACGTGCGATAACACATAAGAATCGAGAAGGAGGGAAATGAGTTCATGAAATTTTGGAAACCACCAAAAAGTGAGTCAAAAAAAGGATAAATAAACACAGCTCATAAGTGGTGTTAAGTTTCAATATATCAAACTTTATTATGACATTGCGTTTCGAGATTTAGTTATCTTCCATTGAAAAAAGAAGGTAACTGATAAGAATCGAGAAGGAGGGAAATGAGTTCATGAAATGTTCAAAACCACCAAAGTTATTTAAAAGGGGATAAACATGCTCTATGGGTGGTATAAGTTTCAATATATCTAACTTTATTATGACACTGTGTTTAGAAATTCCATTGACACCATTGAAAAAAAAGCTACTAACTTCGTAAGAATCGAGAAGGTGGAAAATGAGTTCATATGAAATGTGAAAAACCACCGAAATTAATTAAAAGGTATAAACATACTCATAAAGTGGTGTAAGTTTCAATATATCAAGCTTTATTTATGACATTGTGTTTCGACATTTAATGAGCCCTTCCATTGAAAAAAGCGATTACTTTTAGGGGAATCGAGAAGGAGGGAAATGAGTTCATGAAATGTTAAAAACTGACCAAAGTGAATTAAAGGGATAAGCACCACGCTCATAAGTGGTGTAAGTTTTGAAATACTCCAATAAGCTTTATTATGACATTGTGTTTCAAAGTTTGGTGACTATTTCATTGAAAAAAAGAAAGCATTCTTTCGTAGGAGAATCGAGAAAGAGGAGGGAAATGAGTTTGTGAAATGTAAAAAGGCACCAAAGTGAATTAAAGGGATAAACATGCTCATAAGTGAATTGTAAGTTTCAATATATCAAACTTTATTATGACATTGTGTTTTTACCAGGAATTTACGTGACCTTCCATTGAAAAAAGAAGCGGGATTTTCGTAAAAATAAAGAAGGAGAGAGTAGAGTTTGTGAAATGTTAAAAAAATCAAAGAGAATTAAAAGGATAAAGCAAATTTCATAAGTATGAAAGTTTCAATACTATCAAACTTTATTATGACATTGTGTGCGAAGATTACCATTGACATTCCATTGAAAGAAATGTATACCTATTATTAAGAGTGAAGGTGGAAAAATGAGTTCATGAAATGTAAAAAACCACCAAAATGAATTAAATGGATAAGCATGTCTACTTCAAGTGGTGTAAATTTTAATATATCGAGCTTTATTATGACATTGTGTTTTTAAGCTATTTAGTGACCTTCCATTGAAAAAAAAGCGACGATTACTTTTAAGAAGTCGAAAAGGAGGGAAATGGAAGTTTGTGAAATGTTAAAAACCACAAAAAAGTGAAGCATTAAAGGGTTCGCTTGTATGCTCATAAGTGGTGTAAGTTTCAATATATCCAAACTTTGTTACTGACTGTGTGTTTTAGAGATTTAAAACGTGACGCTTCCATTGAAAAAAAAGCGATAACTCATAAAGAGTCGAGAAGGAGGGAACTGAGTTCATGAAATGTAAAAAGCCACCATTGAGATTGAAGAAGGGGACAAACATGCTCATAAGTGGTGTAAGTTTCAATATATCAAGCTTTACTTATGACATTGCGTTTCGAGATTTCGTGACGCTTCCATTGAAAAACCGATAACTCGTATAAGAATGGAGAAGGAGAGTAATGAGTTTAACGAAATTTTCAAAACCACCAAAGTGAATTACAGGAGATAAACATGCTCATAATTAGTGTATGGAACAATATATCAAACGGCATTATGGCATTACTAGTTTCGAGATTTGAATTTATCTTCCGTTGAAAAAAGCGATAAGCTGATAAGAATCGAGAAGGAGGGAAATGAGTTCATGAAATGTTCCAAACCACTAAAGTGATTATTAAGGGGATAAACTTATGCTCATAAGTGGTGTAAGTTTCAATATATATCTAACTTTATTATGACATTGTGTTTAGAGATTTAGAAGTGACATTCCATTGAAAAAAATAACGATAACTTCAATACCCGAATCGAGAAGGTGGAAAATGAGTTCATGAAATGTTAAAAAGCCACCAAAGAGCGAATTAAAGGGATAAGCATACTCATAAGTGGTGCTAAATTTCAATATATCAAGCTTGTTATGACATTGTGTTTTGACATTTCGTGACCTTCCATTGAAAAAAGCGATTGCTTTTAAGAATCGAGAAGGAGAGAAATGAGTTTGTGAAATGTCTTTTAAAAACGCAAAGTGAATTAAAGGGATAAGCATGCTCATAAGTAGTGTAAGTTTCAATATATCAAACTTTACATGACATTTGTTTCGATGAACTTATAAGAATCGAGAAGGAGGGAAATGAGTTCATGAAATGTTAAAACCACCAAAGTGAATTAAAGGGATAAACATGCTCATAAGTGGTGTAAGTTTCAATATATCAAACTTTATTATGACATTGTGTTTCAAGATTTCGTGACCTTCCATTGAAAAAAGCGATAACTCGTAAGAATCGAGAAGGAGGGAAATGAGTTCATGTAAATGTAAAAAACCACCAAAGATGAATTAAAGGGATAAACATGCTCATAAGTGGTGTAAGGATTTCAATATATCAAACTTTATTATTACATTGTGTTTCGAGATTTCGTGACCTTCCATTGGGATTACTCGTAAGAATCGAGAAGGAGGGAAATGAGTTTGTGAAATGTTAAAAACAATCAAAGTGAATTAAAGGGATAAACAATTTCCTCATAAGTGTTGTAAATTTCAATATATCAAACTTTATTATGACATTGTGTTTTTGAAGATTCATTGAAAGCGTTCGCATTGAAAAAATCGATAACTGTTAAGAATCGAAAAGGTGGAAAATGAGTTCATGAAATGCTTGAAAAACCACGAAAGTGAATTAAATGGATCAACATGCTCATAATTGTTCGAAGTTTCAATCAACTCAAACTTTATTATGACATTGTGTTTCAAAGATTTACGTGACCTTCCATTGAAAAAGCGATACTTCGTAAGAGTCGAGAGAAAAGGAGGGAAATGAGTTTGTGAAATGTAAAAAACCACCAAAGTGAATTAAAGGGATAAACATGCTACTTTAGAAATTGGTGTAAATTTCCAATATATCAAACTTTTTATTATTACATTATGTTTGAAGATTTAGTGACATTCCATTGAAAAGAAAGGCGATTACTGTTAAAAATCGAGAAGGAGGGAAATGAGTTTGTGAAATGTTAAAAAAATCAAAGAAAATTCAAGGGATAAACAATTTCATAAGTCTTGTAAAATTTCAATGTATCGAAACTTTATTATGACATTGTGTTTCGAGATTTATTAAGCGTTTATTGAAAAAAGCATCTACTCTTTAAAGCAAGAATTCGAGAAGGTGGAAAATGAGTTGTAAAAATGTGAAAAAGCACAAAAGTGAATTAAATGGATAAACATGCTCATAAGTGGTGTAAATTTTTAATATATCAAACTTTATTATGACATTGTGTTTCGATATTTAGTGACCTTCCATTGAAAAAAAGCGATAACTTTTAAGAATCGATCAAGGAGAGAAATAGGTTTGGCAAATGTTCAAAAACCACAAAAAGTTAATTAAAGGGATAAACATGCTCATAAGTGGTGTAAGTTTCCAATATATCAAACTTTATTATGACGTTGTGTTTCGAGATTTCGTGACCTTAGGTTGAAAAAGCGATAACTTCGTAAGAATCGAGAAAGAGGAGGAGCTAGAGTTTGTGAAATGGCAGAAACCACCAAAGTGAATTAGAGGGATAAACATGCTCATAAGTAAGTGTAAGTTTCAATATATCAAACTTTGTTATGACATTGCGTTTCGAGATTTAAGTGACCTTAGCTGAAAAAAGCGATAACTTTCCAAGAATCGAGAAGGAGGGAAATGAGTTCATAAAGAATTTTCAAAACCACCAAAGTGGAAATGAATTAAGGAGATAAACATGCTCATAAGTGGTGTAAGTTTCAATATATCAAACTTTATTATGACATTAGCGTTTCGAGATTTCGTTGACCTTGAGTGAAAAAAGCGATAAGCATTAAAGAATCGAGAAGGAGGGAAATGAGTTCATGAAATGTTAAAAACCACCATAAGTTATTTAAAGAGAGGATAAAACATAGCTTCCATAAGTGGTGTGAGTTTCATTATATCCAACTTTGTTGCTGACTATTCGCGTGTTTCGAGATTATCGTGACATTCCATTGAAAAAACCATAGCTACAAATGCGAATCGAGAAGGTGGAAAAGTATGAGTTCATGAAATGTGAAAAACCACCAAAGTGAATTAAAGGGATCAACATGCTCATAAGTGGCGTTAAATTCAATATATCAAACTTTGTTATGACATTGTGTTTATGACATTTAGTGACCTTCCATTGAAAAAAGCGAATTACTTTTAAGAATCGAAAAGGAGGGAAATGAGTTGTGAAATGTTAAAAACCGCAAAAGTGAATTAAAGGGATAAGCATGCTCCATAAGTGGTGTAAGTTTCAATATATCGAAACTTTATTAGCACATTGTGTTTGAAGATTTAGTGACCTTCCATTGAAAAAGCGATTACTCGTAAAAATCGAAGAAGTAGGGAAATGAGTTTGTGAAATGTTAAGAAAAATCAAAGGAGAATTAAAAGGATAAACAATTTCATAAGTGCTGTAAATTTCAATATATCAAACTTTATTATGACATTGTGTTTAGAGATTAGTGACTTATTCCATTGAAAAAAATCGATAACTTCGTAAGAATCGAAAAGGTGGAAAAGTAAGTTCATGAAGTATTAAAAACAACCAAAGTGAATTAATGGGATAAACATGCTCATAAGTGATTATAAAATTACTAATATATCAAACTTTATTATGACATTGTGTTTCAATATTTCAGTGACCTTCCATTGAAAAAAGCGATTACTTTTAAGAATCGAAAAGGAGGGAGGAAATGAGTTTGTGAAATGTTAAAAACCCACAAAAGTTAAATTAAAGAGGATAAACATGCTCATAAGTGGTGTAAGTTTCAATATATCAAACTTTATTATATGACATTGTGTTTTTGAGATTTAGTGACCTTCCATTTGAAAAAGCGATAACTAAGTAAGAATTGAGAAGAAAGGAGGGAACTGAGTTTGGCCGAAATGTAAAAAACCACCAAAGTGAATTGAAGGGATAAACATCAACACCATAATAAGTGAGTGTAAGTTTCAATATATCAAACTTTATTATGACATTGCGTTTACGAGATTTACCGTGACCTTCCATTGAAAAAAAGCGATAACTTATAAAGAATCGAGAAGGAGGGAAATGAGTTCATGTGAAATTTTCAAAACCACCAAGATGAATTAAGGAGATAAACATGCTCATAAGTGGTGTAAGTTTCAATATATCAAACTTTATTATGACATTGCGTTTCGAGATTTCGTAACCTTCCATTGAAAAAAGCGATAACTGATAAGAATCGAGAAGGAGGGAAATGAGTTCATGAAATGTTCAAAACCACCAAAGTTATTTAAGGGGATAAACATGCTCATAAGTGGTGTAAGTTTCAATATATCTAACTTTATTATGACATTGTGTTTCGAGATTTCGTGACATTCCATTGAAAAAAACCATAACTCGTAAGAATCGAGAAGGAGGGAAATGAGTTCATGAAATGTTAAAAACCACCAAAGTGAATTAAAGGGATAAGCATGCTCATAAGTGGTGTAAGTTTCAATATATCAAACTTTATTATGACATTGCGTTTCAAGATTTCGTGACCTTCCATTGAAAAAAGCGATAACTCGTAAGAATCGAGAAGGAGGGAAATGAGTTTGTGAAATGTAAAAAACCACCAAAGTGAATTAAAGGGATAAACATGCTCATAAGTGGTGTAAGTTTCAATATATCAAACTTTATTATGACATTGCGTTTCAAGATTTCGTGACCTTCCATTGAAAAAAGCGATAACTCGTAAGAATCGAGAAGGAGGGAAATGAGTTCATGAAATGTTCAAAACCACCAAAGTGAATTAAGGGAATAAACACGCTCATAAGTGGTGTAAGTTTCAATATATCAAACTTTATTATGACATTGTGTTTCGAGATTTCGTGACCTTCCATTGAAAAAGCGATAACTTAAGAATCGAGAAGGAGGGAAATGAGTTCATGAAATGTTAAAAACCACCAAAGTGAATTAAAGGGATAAACATGCTCATAAGTGGTGTAAGTTTCAATATATCAAACTTTATTATGACATTGTGTTTCGAGATTTCGTGACCTTCCATTGAAAAAACATAACTCGTAAGAATCGAGAAGGAGGAAAATGAGTTCATGAAATGTGAAAAACCACCAAAGTGAATTAAAGGGATAAACATGCTCATAAGTGGTGTAAATTTCAATATATCAAACTTTATTATGACATTGTGTTTCGAGATTTCGTGACCTTCCATTGAAAAAAGCGATAACTTTTAAGAATCGAAAAGGAGGGAAATGAGTTTGTGAAATGTTAAAAACCACCAAAGTGAATTAAAGGGATAAACATGCTCATAAGTGGTGTAAGTTTCAATATATCAAACTTTATTATGACATTGTGTTTCGAGATTTCGTGACCTTCCATTGAAAAAGCGATAACTCGTAAGAATCGAGAAGGAGGGAAATGAGTTCATGAAATGTGAAAAACCACCAAAGTGAATTAAAGGGATAAACATGCTCATAAGTGGTGTAAGTTTCAATATATCAAACTTTATTATGACATTGTGTTTCGACATTTCGTGACCTTCCATTGAAAAAAGCGATTACTTTTAAGAATCGAAAAGGAGAGAAATGAGTTTGTGAAATGTAAAAAACCACCAAAGTGAATTGAAGGGATAAACATGCTCATAAGTGGTGTAAGTTTCAATATATCAAACTTTATTATGACATTGCGTTTCGAGATTTCGTGACCTTCCATTGAAAAAAGCGATAACTTATAAGAATCGAGAAGGAGAGAAATGAGTTCATGAAATTTTTAAAACCACCAAAGTGAATTAAAGGGATAAACAATTTCATAAGTGTTGTAAATTTCAATATATCAAACTTTATTATGACATTGTGTTTCGAGATTTCGTGACCTTCCATTGAAAAAAATCATAACTCGTAAGAATCGAGAAGGAGGGAAATGATTTTGTGAAATGTTAAAAACCACAAAAGTGAATTAAAGGGATAAACATGCTCATAAGTGGTGTAAGTTTCAATATATCAAACTTTATTATGACATTGTGTTTCGAGATTTCGTGACCTTCCATTGAAAAAAGCGATAACTCGTAAGAATCGAGAAGGAGGGAAATGAGTTCATGAAATGTTCAAAACCACCAAAGTTATTTAAGGGGATAAACATGCTCATAAGTGGTGTAAGTTTCAATATATCTAACTTTATTATGACATTGTGTTTCGAGATTTCGTGACATTCCATTGAAAAAAACCATAACTCGTAAGAATCGAGAAGGTGGAAAATGAGTTCATGAAATGTTAAAAACCACCAAAGTGAATTAAAGGGATAAACATGCTCATAAGTGGTGTAAGTTTCAATATATCAAACTTTATTATGACATTGCGTTTCAAGATTTCGTGACCTTCCATTGAAAAAAACGATAACTCGTAAGAATCGAGAAGGAGGGAAATGAGTTTGTGAAATGTAAAAAACCACCAAAGTGAATTAAAGGGATAAACATGCTCATAAGTGGTGTAAGTTTCAATTTATCAAATTTTATTATGACATTGTGTTTCGAGATTTCGTGACATTCCATTGAAAAAAGCGATAACTCGTAAGAATCGAGAAGGAGGGAAATGAGTTTGTGAAATGTTAAAAACCACAAAAGTGAATTAAAGGGATAAACATGCTCATAAGTGGTGTAAGTTTCAATATATCAAACTTTATTATGACATTGCGTTTCAAGATTTCGTGACCTTCCATTGAAAAAAGCGATAACTCGTAAGAATCGAGAAGGAGGGAAATGAGTTTGTGAAATGTTAAAAACCACAAAAATGAATTAAAGGGATAAACATGCTCATAAGTGGTGTAAGTTTCAATATATCTATCTTTATTAAGACATTGTGGTTTGAGAAGACGTGACCTTCCATTGAAAAAGGCGATAACTCGAACGAATCGAAAAGGAGGGAAATGAGTTTGTGAAATGTTAAAAACCACCAAAGTGAATTAAAGGGATAAACATGCTCATAAGTGGTGTAAGTTTTAATATATCAAACTTTGTTATGACATTGTGTTTCGAGATTTCGTGACATTCCATTGAAAAAATCATAACTCGTAAGAATCGAGAAGGTGGAAATGAGTTCATGAAATGTGAAAAACCACCAAAGTGAATTAAAGGGATAAACATGCTCATAAGTGGTGTAAGTTTCAATATATCAAACTTTATTATGACATTGTGTTTCGAGATTTCGTGACCTTCCATTGAAAAAGCGATAACTTTTAAGAATCGAGAAGGAGGGAAATGAGTTTCATGAAATGTTAAAAACCACCAAAGTGAATTAAAGGGATAAACATGCTCATAAGTGGTGTAAGTTTCAATATATCAAACTTTATTATGACATTGTGTTTCGAGATTTCGTGACCTTCCATTGAAAAAGCGATAACTCGTAAGAATCGAGAAGGAGGGAAATGAGTTTGTGAAATGTAAAAAACCACCAAAGTGAATTAAAGGGATAAACATGCTCATAAGTGGTGTAAGTTTCAATATATCAAACTTTATTATGACATTGTGTTTCGAGATTTCGTGACCTTCCATTGAAAAAACGATAACTCGTAAGAATCGAGAAGGAGGGAAATGAGTTCATGAAATGTTAAAAACCACCAAAGTGAATTAAAGGGATAAACATGCTCATAAGTGGTGTAAATTTCAATATATCAAACTTTATTATGACATTGTGTTTCGAGATTTCGTGACCTTCCATTGAAAAAGCGATAACTCGTAAGAATCGAGAAGGAGGGAAATGAGTTCATGAAATGTTAAAAACCACCAAAGTGAATTAAAGGGATAAACATGCTCATAAGTGGTGTAAGTTTCAATATATCAAACTTTATTATGACATTGTGTTTCGAGATTTCGTGACCTTCCATTGAAAAAGCGATAACTCGTAAGAATCGAGAAGGAGGGAAATGAGTTTGTGAAATGTTAAAAACCACCAAAGTGAATTAAAGGGATAAACATGCTCATAAGTGGTGTAAGTTTCAATATATCAAACTTTATTATGACATTGTGTTTCGAGATTTCGTGACCTTCCATTGAAAAAACGAACTCGTAAGAATCGAAGGAGGAAAATGAGTTCATGAAATGTTAAAAACCACCAAAGTGAATTAAAGGGATAAACATGCTCATAAGTGGTGTAAATTTCAATATATCAAACTTTATTATGACATTGTGTTTCGAGATTTCGTGACCTTCCATTGAAAAAGCGATAACTCGTAAGAATCGAGAAGGAGGGAAATGAGTTTGTGAAATGTTAAAAACCACCAAAGTGAATTAAAGGGATAAACATGCTCATAAGTGGTGTAAGTTTCAATATATCAAACTTTATTATGACATTGTGTTTCGAGATTTCGTGACCTTCCATTGAAAAAGCGATAACTCGTAAGAATCGAGAAGGAGGGAAATGAGTTTGTGAAATGTTAAAAACCACCAAAGTGAATTAAAGGGATAAACATGCTCATAAGTGGTGTAAGTTTCAATATATCAAACTTTATTATGACATTGTGTTTCGAGATTTCGTGACCTTCCATTGAAAAAGCGATAACTCGTAAGAATCGAGAAGGAGGGAAATGAGTTCATGAAATGTTAAAAACCACCAAAGTGAATTAAAGGGATAAACATGCTCATAAGTGGTGTAAGTTTCAATATATCAAACTTTATTATGACATTGTGTTTCGAGATTTCGTGACCTTCCATTGAAAAAGCGAACTCGTAAGAATCGAGAAGGGGAAATGAGTTCATGAAATGTTAAAAACCACCAAAGTGAATTAAAGGGATAAACATGCTCATAAGTGGTGTAAGTTTCAATATATCAAACTTTATTATGACATTGTGTTTCGAGATTTCGTGACCTTCCATTGAAAAGCGATAACTTTAAGAATCGAGAAGGAGGGAAATGAGTTTGTGAAATGTTAAAAACCACCAAAGTGAATTAAAGGGATAAACATGCTCATAAGTGGTGTAAGTTTCAATATATCAAACTTTATTATGACATTGTGTTTCGAGATTTCGTGACCTTCCATTGAAAAAGCGATAACTCGTAAGAATCGAGAAGGAGGAAATGAGTTCATGAAATGTTAAAAACCACCAAAGTGAATTAAAGGGATAAACATGCTCATAAGTGGTGTAAGTTTCAATATATCAAACTTTATTATGACATTGTGTTTCGAGATTTCGTTATCTTCCATTGAAAAAAACGATAACTCGTAAGAATCGAGAAGGTGGAAAATGAGTTCATGAAATGTGAAAAACCACCAAAGTGAATTAAAGGGATAAACATGCTCATAAGTGGTGTAAGTTTCAATATATCAAACTTTATTATGACATTGTGTTTCGAGATTTCGTGACCTTCCATTGAAAAGAGCGATTACTCGTAAGAATCGAGAAGGAGGGAAATGAGTTTGTGAAATGTTAAAAAAAATCAAAGTGAATTAAAGGGATAAACAATTTCATAAGTGTTGTAAATTTCAATATATCAAACTTTATTATGACATTGTGTTTCGAGATTTCGTGACATTCCATTGAAAAAAACGATAACTCGTAAGAATCGAGAAGGAGGGAAATGAGTTTGTGAAATGTTAAAAACCACAAAAGTGAATTAAAGGGATAAACATGCTCATAAGTGGTGTAAGTTTCAATATATCAAACTTTATTATGACATTGTGTTTCGAGATTTCGTGACCTTCCATTGAAAAAAGCGATAACTCGTAAGAATCGAGAAGGAGGGAAATGAGTTCATGAAATGTTCAAAACCACCAAAGTGAATTAAAGGGATAAACATGCTCATAAGTGGTGTAAGTTTCAATATATCAAACTTTATTATGACATTATGTTTCGAGATTTCGTGAACTTCCATTGAAAAAGCGATAACTCGTAAGAATCGAGAAGGAGGGAAATGAGTTTGTGAAATGTTAAAAACCACCAAAGTGAATTAAAGGGATAAACATGCTCATAAGTGGTGTAAGTTTCAATATATCAAACTTTATTATGACATTGTGTTTCGAGATTTCGTGACCTTCCATTGAAAAAAGCGATAACTCGTAAGAATCGAGAAGGAGGGAAATGAGTTCATGAAATGTAAAAACCACCAAAGTGAATTAAAGGGATAAACATGCTCATAAGTGGTGTAAGTTTCAATATATCAAACTTTATTATGACATTGTGTTTCGAGATTTCGTGACCTTCCATTGAAAAAAGCGATAACTCGTAAGAATCGAGAAGGAGGGAAATGAGTTCATGAAATGTTAAAAACCACCAAAGTGAATTAAAGGGATAAACATGCTCATAAGTGGTGTAAGTTTCAATATATCAAACTTTATTATGACATTGTGTTTCGAGATTTCGTGACCTTCCATTGAAAAAAGCGATAACTCGTAAGAATCGAGAAGGAGGGAAATGAGTTCATGAAATGTTAAAAACCACCAAAGTGAATTAAAGGGATAAACATGCTCATAAGTGGTGTAAGTTTCAATATATCAAACTTTATTATGACATTGTGTTTCGATTTCGTGAACTTAAAAGAATCGAGAAGGAGGGAAATGAGTTTGTGAAATGTTAAAAACCAAAAAAGTGAATTAAAGGGATAAACATGCTCATAAGTGGTGTAAGTTTCAATATATCAAACTTTATTATGACATTGTGTTTCGAGATATCGTGACCTTCCATTGAAAAAAGCGATAACTCGTAAGAATCGAGAAGGAGGGAAATGAGTTCATGAAATGTAAAAAACCACCAAAGTGAATTAAAGGGATAAACATGCTCATAAGTGGTGTAAGTTTCAATATATCAAACTTTATTATTACATTGTGTTTCGAGATTTCGTGACCTTCCATTGAAAAAAACGATTACTCGTAAGAATCGAGAAGGTGGAAAATGAGTTCATGAAATGTGAAAAACCACCAAAGTGAATTAAATGGATAAACATGCTCATAAGTGGTGTAAATTTTAATATATCAAACTTTATTATGACATTGTGTTTCAAGATTTCGTGACCTTCCATTGAAAAAAGCGATTACTTTTAAGAATCGAGAAGGAGGGAAATGAGTTTGTGAAATGTAAAAAACCACCAAAGTGAATTAAAGGGATAAACATGCTCATAAGTGGTGTAAGTTTCAATATATCAAACTTTATTATGACATTGCGTTTCAAGATTTCGTGACCTTCCACTGAAAAAAACCATAACTCGTAAGAATCGAGAAGGTGGAAAATGAGTTCATGAAATGTGAAAAACCACCAAAGTGAATTAAATGGATAAACATGCTCATAAGTGGTGTAAGTTTCAATATATCAAACTTTATTATGACATTGTGTTTCGAGATTTCGTGACCTTCCATTGAAAAAGCGATAACTCGTAAGAATCGAGAAGGAGGGAAATGAGTTTGTGAAATGTTAAAAACCACCAAAGTGAATTAAAGGGATAAACATGCTCATAAGTGGTGTAAATTTCAATATATCAAACTTTATTATGACATTGTGTTTCGAGATTTCGTGACATTCCATTGAAAAAATCATAACTCGTAAGAATCGAGAAGGTGGAAAATGAGTTCATGAAATGTGAAAAACCACCAAAGTGAATTAAAGGGATAAACATGCTCATAAGTGGTGTAAATTTCAATATATCAAACTTTATTATGACATTGTGTTTCGAGATTTCGTGACCTTCCATTGAAAAAAGCGATAACTTTAAGAATCGAGAAGGAGGGAAATGAGTTTGTGAAATGTTAAAAACCACCAAAGTGAATTAAAGGGATAAACATGCTCATAAGTGGTGTAAGTTTCAATATATCAAACTTTATTATGACATTGTGTTTCGAGATTTCGTGACCTTCCATTGAAAAAAGCGATAACTCGTAAGAATCGAGAAGGAGGGAAATGAGTTCATGAAATGTAAAACCACCAAAGTGAATTAAAGGGATAAACATGCTCATAAGTGGTGTAAGTTTCAATATATCAAACTTTATTATGACATTGTGTTTCGAGATTTCGTGACCTTCCATTGAAAAAGCGATTACTCGTAAGAATCGAGAAGGAGGGAAATGAGTTTGTGAAATGTTAAAAACCACCAAAGTGAATTAAAGGGATAAACATGCTCATAAGTGGTGTAAGTTTCAATATATCAAACTTTATTATGACATTGTGTTTCGAGATTTCGTGACCTTCCATTGAAAAATCGATAACTCGTAAGAATCGAGAAGGAGGGAAATGAGTTCATGAAATGTGAAAAACCACCAAAGTGAATTAAAGGGATAAACATGCTCATAAGTGGTGTAAGTTTCAATATATCAAACTTTATTATGACATTTCGAGATTTCGTGACCTTCCATTAAGAATCGAGAAGGAGGGAAATGAGTTCATGAAATGTTAAAAACCACCAAAGTGAATTAAAGGGATAAACATGCTCATAAGTGGTGTAAGTTTCAATATATCAAACTTTATTATGACATTGTTTCGAGATTTCGTGACCTTCCATTGAAAAAGATAACTCGTAAGAATCGAGAAGGAGGGAAATGAGTTCATGAAATGTTCAAAACCACCAAAGTGAATTAAAGGGATAAACATGCTCATAAGTGGTGTAAGTTTCAATATATCAAACTTTATTATGACATTGTGTTTCGAGATTTCGTGACCTTCCATTGAAAAAAGCGATAACTTATAAGAATCGAGAAGGAGGAAATGAGTTCATGAAATGTTAAAACCACAAAAGTGAATTAAAGAGATAAACATGCTCATAAGTGGTGTAAGTTTCAATATATCAAACTTTATTATGACATTGTGTTTCGAGATTTCGTGACCTTCCATTGAAAAAAGCGATAACTCGTAAGAATCGAGAAGGAGGGAAATGAGTTTGTGAAATGTAAAAAACCACCAAAGTGAATTAAAGGGATAAACATGCTCATAAGTGGTGTAAGTTTCAATATATCAAACTTTATTATGACATTGCGTTTCAAGATTTCGTGACCTTCCATTGAAAAAAGCGATAACTCGTAAGAATCGAGAAGGAGGGAAATGAGTTTGTGAAATGTAAAAAACAACCAAAGTGACTTAAAGGGATAAACATGCTCATAAGTGGTGTAAGTTTCAATATATCAAACTTTATTATTACATTGTGTTTCGAGATTTCGTGACCTTCCATTGAAAAAAGCGATAACTCGTAAGAATCGAGAAGGAGGGAAATGAGTTTGTGCAATGTAAAAAACCACCAAAGTGAATTGAAAGGATAAACATGCTCATAAGTGGTGTAAGTTTCAATATATCAAACTTTATTATGACATTGTGTTTCGAGATTTCGTGACCTTCCATTGAAAAAAGCGATAACTCGTAAGAATCGAGAAGGAGGGAAATGAGTTTGTGCAATGTAAAAAACCACCAAAGTGAATTGAAAGGATAAACATGCTCATAAGTGGTGTAAGTTTCAATATATCAAACTTTATTATGACATTGTGTTTCGAGATTTCGTGACATTCCATTGAAAAAAACCATAACTCGTAAGAATCGAGAAGGAGGGAAATGAGTTCGTGAAATGTTAAAAACCACCAAAGTGAATTAAATGGATAAACATGCTCATAAGTGGTGTAAGTTTCAATATATCAAACTTTATTATGACATTGGGTTTCGAGATTTCGTGACCTTCCATTGAAAAAGCGATAACTCGTAAGAATCGAGAAGGAGGGAAATGAGTTCATGAAATGTTAAAAACCACCAAAGTGAATTAAAGGGATAAACATGCTCATAAGTGGTGTAAGTTTCAATATATCAAACTTTATTATGACATTGTGTTTCGAGATTTCGTGACCTTCCATTGAAAAAGCGATAACTCGTAAGAATCGAGAAGGAGGGAAATGAGTTCATGAAATGTTCAAAACCACCAAAGTGAATTAAAGGGATAAACATGCTCATAAGTGGTGTAAGTTTCAATATATCAAACTTTATTATGACATTGTGTTTCGAGATTTCGTGACCTTCCATTGAAAAAGCGATAACTCGTAAGAATCGAGAAGGAGGAAAATGAGTTCATGAAATGTGAAAAACCACCAAAGTGAATTAAAGGGATAAACATGCTCATAAGTGGTGTAAGTTTCAATATATCAAACTTTATTATGACATTGTGTTTCGAGATTTCGTGACCTTCCATTGAAAAAAGCGAACTTAAGAATCGAGAAGGAGGGAAATGAGTTCATGAAATGTTAAAAACCACCAAAGTGAATTAAAGGGATAAACATGCTCATAAGTGGTGTAAGTTTCAATATATCAAACTTTATTATGACATTGTTTCGAGATTTCGTGACCTTCCATTGAAAAAGCGATAACTCGTAAGAATCGAGAAGGAGGGAAATGAGTTCATGAAATGTAAAAAACCACCAAAGTGAATTAAATGGATAAACATGCTTATAAGTGGTGTAAATTTTAATATATCAAACTTTATTATGACATTGTGTTTCGAGATTTCGTGACCTTCCATTGAAAAAAGCGATAACTCGTAAGAATCGAGAAGGAGGGAAATAAGTTCATGAAATGTTAAAAACCACCAAAGTGATTTAAGGGGATAAACATGCTCATAAGTGGTGTAAGTTTCAATATATCAAACTTTATTATGACATTGCGTTTCGAGATTTCGTGACCTTCCATTGAAAAAAGCGATAACTCGTAAGAATCGAGAAGGTGGAAAATGAGTTCATGAAATGTGAAAAACCACCAAAGTGAATTAAAGGGATAAACATGCTCATAAGTGGTGTAAGTTTCAATATATCAAACTTTATTATGACATTGCGTTTCAAGATTTCGTGACCTTCCATTGAAAAAAGCGATAACTCGTAAGAATCGAGAAGGAGGGAAATGAGTTTGTGAAATGTAAAAAACCACCAAAGTGAATTAAAGGGATAAACATGCTCATAAGTGGTGTAAGTTTCAATTTATTATTATATTGTGTTTCGAGATTTCGTGACCTTCCATTGAAAAAACGATAACTCGTAAGAATCGAGAAGGAGGGAAATGAGTTCATGAAATGTTAAAAACCACCAAAGTGAATTAAAGGGATAAACATGCTCATAAGTGGTGTAAGTTTCAATATATCAAACTTTATTATGACATTGTGTTTCGAGATTTCGTGACCTTCCATTGAAAAAAGCATAACTCGTAAGAATCGAGAAGGAGGAAATGAGTTCATGAAATGTTAAAAACCACAAAAGTGAATTAAAGGGATAAACTTGCTCATAAGTGGTGTAAGTTTCAATATATCAAACTTTATTATGACATTGTGTTTCGAGATTTCGTGACCTTCCATTGAAAAAAGCGATAACTCGTAAGAATCGAGAAGGAGGGAAATGAGTTTGTGAAATGTTAAAAACCAAAAAAGTGAATTAAAGGGATAAACATGCTCATAAGTGGTGTAAGTTTCAATATATCAAACTTTATTATGACATTGTGTTTCGAGATTTCGTGACCTTCCATTGAAAAAAGCGATAACTCGTAAGAATCGAGAAGGAGGGAAATGAGTTTGTGAAATGTAAAAAACCACCAAAGTGAATTAAAGGGATAAACACGCTCATAAGTGGTGTAAGTTTCAATATATCAAACTTTATTATGACATTGCGTTTCGAGATTTCGTTATCTTCCATTGAAAAAAACCATAACTCGTAAGAATCGAGAAGGTGGAAAATGAGTTCATGAAATGTTAAAAACCACCAAAGTGAATTAAAGGGATAAACATGCTCATAAGTGGTGTAAGTTTCAATATATCAAACTTTATTATAACATTGCGTTTCAAGATTTCGTGACCTTCCATTGAAAAAAGCGATAACTCGTAAGAATCGAGAAGGAGGGAAATGAGTTTGTGAAATGTAAAAAACCACCAAAGTGAATTAAAGGGATAAACATGCTCATAAGTGGTGTAAGTTTCAATATATCAAACTTTATTATGACATTTAATTATAAGAATCAAGAAGGTGGAAAATGAGTCTATGAAATGTGAAAAACCACCAAAGTGAATTAAAGGGATAAACATGCTCATAAGTGGTGTAAATTTCAATATATCAAACTTGTTATTATGACATTGTGTTTCGACATTTCGTGACCTTTCCATTTAAAAAAGCGACATTTTTAAGAATCAAGAAGGAGGAAAATGAGTTTCTAGAAATGTTAAAACCACCAAAGTGAATTAAAGGGATAAGCATGCTCATAAGTGGTGTAAGTTTCAATATATCAAACTTTATTAAGACATTGCGTTTCAAGATTTCCAGACCTTCCTTCCATTGAAAGCGATAACTCAGAAGAATCGAGAAGGAGGGAAATGAGTTTGTAGAAATGTGAAAAACTTCACCAAAGTGAATTAAAGCGGGATAAACATGCCTCATAAGTGGTGTAAGTTTCAATATATCAAACTTTACGTCACACTGTGTTTCGAGATTTCGCGGACTTCCATCAAGAGCGATTACCGTTAAGAATCGAATGTAGGGAAATGAGTTTGTGAAATGTTAAAAACCAATCAAAGTGAATTAGCGGGATAAACAATTTTTATGTAAGTGTTGTAAATTTCAATATATCAAACTTTATTATGACATTGTGTTTCGAGATTTCGTGACATTCCATTGAAAAATCGATAACTCGTAAGAACTATAGAAGTGTAAATGAGTTCATGAAATGTGAAAAACCAACAAAGTGAATTAAATGGATAAACATGCCTATAAGTGGTGTAAATTTTAATATATCAAACTTTATTATGACATTGCGCTTCGAGATTTCGTGACCTTCCATTGAAAAGAGCGATAACTTATAAGAATCGAGCATGAGGGAAATGAGTTCATGAAATGTCTAAAACCACCAAAGTGAATTAAAGGGATAAACACGCTCATAAGTGGTGTAAGTGTCAATATATCAAACTTTATTATGACATTGCAGCCTCGAGATTTCGTTATCTTCCATTGAAAAAGAGAGATAACTTATAAGAATCGAGAAGGAGGGAAATGAGTTCATGAAATTCTTCAAAACCACCAAAGTGAATTAAAGGGACAAACACGCTCATAAGTGGTGTAAGTTTCAATATATCAAGGTTTATTGCGACATTGTTGCTGAGATTTCCGTTATCTTCCATTGGGAAAGCGATAACTGATAAGAATCGAGAAGGAGGGAAATGAGTTCATGAAATGTTCAAAACCACCAAAGTTATTTAAAGGGACAAACATGCTCATAAGTGGTAGTAAGTTTCAATATATCAAATCCTATTATGACATTGTGTTTCGTACTTCTTGACATTCCATTGAAAAAAGCCATAACTCGTAAGAATCGAGAAGGTGGAAAATGAGTTCATGAAATGTGAAAAACCACCAAAAGTGAATTAGATGGGATAAAACATGCTCATAAGTGGTGTAAATTTCAATATATCAAACTTTGTTAAGTGACATTATGTTTCGACATTTCCTTGACCTTCCATTGAAAAAGCGATCACTTTAAGAATCGAAAAGGAGGGGAAATGGAGTTTGTGAAATGTTAAAAACCACAAAAGTGAATTAAAGGGATATGGCATGCTCATAAGTGGTGTAAGTTTCAATATATCAAACTTTATTATGATATTGCGCTTTCAAGATTTCGTGACCTTCCATTGAAAAAGTTTATAACTCGTAAGAATCGAGAAGGGAGGGAAATGAGTTTATGAAATGTAAAAACCACCAAAGTGAATTAAAGCGATAAACATGCTAATAAGTGGTGTAAGTTTCAATATATCAAACTTTATTATTACATTGTGTTTCGAGATTTCGTGATCCTTCCAGCTTGAAAAGAAGCGATCACTCGTGAAGAATCGAGAAGGAGGGAAATGAGTTTGTGAAAATGTTAAAAACAATCAAAGTGAATTAAAGGGATAAACATCCTCATAAGTGTTGTAAGTTTCAATATATCAAATCCTCTTATTATGACATTGTGCTTCGAGTAGACGACATTCCATTGAAAATCGATAACTCGTGAAAATCGAGAAGGTGGAAAATGAGTTTCATGAAATGTGAAAACCACCAAAGTGAATTAAATGGATAAACATGCTCATAAGTTGGTGTAAATTTTAATATATCAAACTTCTTATTATGACATTGTGTTTCAAGATTTCGTGACCTTCCATTGAAAAGCGATTACTTTTAAGAATCGAAAAGGAGGGAAATGAGTTCATGAAATGTTAAAGCCACAAAAGTGAATTCAAAGGGATAAACATACTCATAAGTGGTGTAAGTTTCAATATATCAAACTTTATTATGACATTGTGTTTCAAGATTCTCGTGACCTTCCATTGAAAAAAGCGATTACTTTAAGAATCGAAAAGGAGGAAAATGATTTTATGAAATGTTCAAAACCACAAAAGTGAATTAAAGGGATAAGCATGCTCATAAGTGGTGTAAGTTTCAATATATCAAACTTTATTATGACATTGCGCCTCAAGATTTCAGACCTTCCATTGAAAAAAGCGACAACTCGTAAGAACTCCAGAAGGAGGGAAAATGAGTTTGTGAAATGTTAAAAACCACCAAAGTGAATTAAAGGGATAAACATGCTCATAAGTGGTAGTAAGTTTCAATATATCAAACTTTATTATTACATTGTGCTCGGTGATTTCGTGACCTTCCATTGAAAAGAGCCGATTACTCGTAAGAATCGAGAATGAGGGAAATGAGTTTGTGAAATGTTAAAAACAATCAAAGTGAATTAAAGGGATAAACAATTTCATAAGTGTTGTAAATTTCTAATATATCAAACTTTATTATGACATTGTGTTTCGAGATTTCGTGACATTCCATTGAAAATCGATAACTCGTAAGAATCGCAGGAAGGTGGAAAATGAGTTCATGAAATGGTGAAAACCACCAAAGTGAATTAAATGGATAAACATGCTCATAAGTGGTGTAAATTTTAATATATCAAACTTTATTATGACATTATGCTTCGAGATTTCGTGACCTTCCATTGAAAAAGAGATAACTTTATAAGAATCGAGAATAGAGGGAAATGAGTTCAAGAAATGTTCAAAACCACCAAAGCGAATTGCCAAAGGGATAAACACGCTCATAAGTGGTGTAAGTTTCAATATATCAAACTTTATTATGACATTATAGTTGAAGTTTTCGCTATCTTCCATTGGGAAAAAGAGATAAATTTATATGAATCGAGAAGGAGTGGAATGAGATCTATGAAATTTTCAAAACCACCAAAGTGAATTAAGGGAATAAACACGCCTGCTAAGTGGTGTAAGCCTCAACATATCAAGGCTTATTATGACATCAAGCTGAGATTTTTGCTTATTCCTCTTCCTCATTGAAAGTTATAATCGATAAGAATCGAGAATGAGGGAAATGAGTTCATGAAATGTTCAAAACCACCAAAGTTATTTAAGGGGATAAACATGCTCATAAGTGGTGTAAGTTTCAACATATCAAACTTTATTATGACATTGTGTTTCGAGATTTCTCAGTGATATTCCATCGAAAAAAACCATAACCTCGTAAGAATCCTAGGAAGGTGGAAAATGAGTTCATGAAATGTGAAAAACCACCAAAAGTGAATTAAAGGGATAAAACATGCTCATAAGTGGTGTAAATTTCAATATATCAAAACTTTGTTATGACATTGCTTCGACATTTCGTGGACCTTCCATTGAAAAAAGCGATTACTTTAAGAATCGAAAAGGAGGGGAAATGAGTTTGTGAAATGTTAAAAACCACCAAGGTGAATTAAAGGGATAAGCATGCTCATAAGTGGTGTAAGTTTTAATATATCAAACTTTATTATGACATTGTGCTTTCAAGATTTCGTGACCTTTCCATTGAAAAAGCGATAACTCGTAAGAATCGAGAAGGAGGGAAATGAGTTTGTGAAATGTAAAACCACCAAAAGGAATTAAAGTGATAAACATGCTACTAAGTGAAAGTTTCAATATATCAAACTTTATTATTACATTGTGTTTCGAGATTTCGTGATCTTCCTATTGAAAAGCAGCTGATTACTCAAAAGAATCGAGAATAGTGAAATGAGTTCAGAAATGTTAAAAACAATCAAAGTGGAATTAAAGGGATAAACATTTCATATGTGGTGTAAATTTCAATATATCAAACTTTATTATGACATTGTGTTTCGAAAGATTTCGTGACATTCCATTGAAAATCATAACTCGTAAGAATCGAGAAGGTGGAAAATTGAGTTCATGAAATGAAAAACCACCAAAGTGAATTAAATAATAAACATGCTCACAAGTGGAAAACTTTCAACATATCAAACTTTATTATGACATTGTGTTTCAAGATTTCGTGATCTTCCATTGAAAAAAGCGATAACTTTTAAGAATCTAAAAGGAGGGAAATGAGTTTCATGAAATGTTGTTTTCACAAAAAGTGAATTAAAGGGATAAACATGCTCATAAGTGGTGTAAGTTTCAACATATCAAACTTTATTATGACATTGTGTTTCAAGCATTTCGTGACCTTTCCCCATTGAAAAAAGCGATTACTTTTAAGAATCGAAAAGGAGGAAAATGAGTTGATGAAATGTTAAAAACCACCAAAAGTGTGAATTAAAGCTGGACACAACATGCTCAAGGTAAGCAATGCGGTAAGCTTCCTTTAATATTATCAAACTTATTATGACACTGTGTTTAAGATTTTATGACCTTCCATTGAAAAAAGCCGATAACTCCGTAAGAATCGAGAAGGTGAGGGAAATGAGAAATTGCCTGTGAACAAACGTTAAAAACCACCAAAGTGAATCAAAGTTATAAACATGTTATTAAGTGGTGTAAAGTTTCAATATATCAAACTTATTATGACACCGCGCTTCGAGATTCTCAAGCTGTGACCTAATCCAACAGTTGAAAAAAGAGATAACTCGTAAGAATCTAGAAGGAGTGGAAATGAGTTTGTGAAATGTTAAAAACCACCAAAGTGAATCAAAGGATAAACATGCTCATAAGTGGTGTAAGTTCTTCAATATATCAAACTTTATTATGACATTGCGTTTCGAGATTTCAAAGTGATTATCCATTCCATTGAAAAAGATAACTTATAAGAATCGAGAAGGTGCAAAGGAAAATGAGTTCATGAAATGTGAAAAACCACCAAAAGTGAATTAAAGGGATAAACATGCTCATAAGTGGTGTGGGTGTCAATATACGCTTCAAACTTTCTTATTATGACATTGTGTTTTTAGATTTCTTGCCATTTCCTATTAAAAGATTTCGAACTTCCATCAAAAGTCGGACGTTACGCAAAAGAAAGAATCGAAGAAGGAGGGAAATGAGTTCATATGAAATGCCGTTAAAAACCACCAAAGTGCGAATTAAAGCGATAAACATGCTCATAAGTGGTGTGTTAGTTTCAATATATCAAACTTTACGGCGATATGACATTGTGGCGGCTTCGAGATTTCCCCGCGCGGTTATCTTCCATTGAAAAAGCTGATAATCGGTCGAAGTTAATCGAGTGATAAAGGGCAGAGTGGAAATGAGTTCATGAACGTTCAAAACCACCTCCCAAAGTGCATTTAAGTGATGCCGAACATGCTCATAAGTGGTGTAAGTTTCAATATGCATCAAACTTTATTATGACATTGTGTTTCGATCACACATCATTTCTTCGCTATTCTCCATTGAAAAAACCGATAACTGATAGAGAATCGAGATAAGAGGTGGAAAAATGAAGTTCATGAAATGTCTTAAACCACCAGCAAAAGTTAATTAAAGTGGATAAACATGCTCAAGCAAGTGGTGTAAATTTCAATATATCAAACTTTATTATGACATTGTGCGTTTTTCGAGATTTCGCGGACCTTCCATTTAGAAAAAGCTATACTTCAGTAAGAATCGAAAAGGAGGGAAATGAGTTCCGCCATGAAATGTTAAAAACCACAAAAGCTGAATTAAAGTGGATAAACATGCTCATATGGTGCGGTGGGTGCCGTACGCACACAAGTCAGAATATATCAAACTTTCATGAGCTATGATTGATTGCTAAGCCAAGCATTTCGTGACCTTCTACATTGAATACAACAGCGATAACTTTTAAAGAACTCGAGAAGGAGTAAAACAGCTTGTGAACATGCAGAAACCACCACAAAGTGAATGTCAAAGGATAAACATGCTCCATTATACAGGTGTAAGTTTCAATATATCAAACTTTATTATGACATTGTGCTTCGAAGATTTCAGGGACCTTCCACCATTGTAAAAGAGCGATTACTCGTAAGAATCGAGATGGAGTGAAATGAGTTTCCAGAAAGGTTGAAACGCAACTCCAAAGCGAACTAGTATGATGAAACAATCAACAGCGTAAGTGCTTGTGTAAAATTTCAATATATCAAACTTTGTTAAGTATGTTGATTGTGTTTCGACATTTCTGGATCCTCCATTCAACTGAATGTTTATTTACTTTAAGAACCCAAAGTGAGGGAAGGTGGAAAATGAGCTCATGAAATGTTAAAACCACAAAAGTAAACCCAGCCGCAAGATAAGCACGCCTCTGCTGGGCGCGTCAATGTAACCTCTTCATCATATCGCTCTCTTATTATTAGACATTGTGTTTTCGAGATTTCGTGACATTCCATTGAAAACCCCATAACCGTAGCGAATCGGTGAAGGTGCGGAAATGAGTTTATGAAATGTGAAAAACCACCAAAAGTGAATTTCTGAAATGCATGATAGCAACATGCTCATGCAACTGGTGTAAATCTTAATATATCGAAACTTTATTACGACGATTAAAGCCTTCAAGATTTCGCGGATCTTCCATTGAAAAAGCCAACATTACTTTTGTTGAATCTAGAAGGAGGAAATGATTTGCATGGAATGTTAAAAACCACAAAAGCACAACAAGCGGATAAACATGTTCATAAAGCAAAGGAAATGTAAGTTTCAATATATCAGTAAAAGTCCTTTTATTATGACATCGTATTTCGAAGATTTCGTGACTCTCCCTCTGGCTGAAAAAGGTTAGATAACTGAGAAGAACCCGCAGAAAAATGAGGGAAATGAGTCTGGCTTGTGAATTGCCAAACCACCAGCAGTGAATTGGCGTGACAAACACGCCCATAAGTGGTGTAAGTTTCAATATATCAAACAACTTTATTATGACATTAAGCGTTTCAAGATTTCGTGGATCTCCTTCCATTTGAAAAAGCGCGATAACTCGCAAGAATCCACCAGGAAGGAGGGAAATGAGTTTGTGAAAAATGCAAAACCAACAAAAAGTGTGAATTGAAAAGGATAAACATGCTCATAAGCAAAGTTTCAATATATCAAACTTTATTATTGTACATTGTGTTTTCAGATTTCGTGATCTTCCATCGGAAAGAACAGCTGGTCATCGTGAAGAACTCCAAGAACGAGTATGAGTGCTGGAAATGAGCGTCAGGAAATGTTAAAAACTGTGAAAGTGGACTGTATGGATAAACATGCTCATAAGTGTTGTAAATTTCCAATACTATATCAAACTTTATTATGACATCAGGTTTCTGAAAGATTTCGCGTGACATTCCATTGAAAAATCGATAACCTCTCTCAAGAATCCACAAAAGGGAAATGAGTTCATGTGAAATGCAAAGAAAACAACCAAAGTGAATTAAATGGATAAACACGCTCATATGGTGGTGTAACTTTCAATATACATCAAACTTTATTACTTATTACTGTGTTTCCCATGATTTCAAGTGTGGATCCTTCCACAAAGTTTCGATTGCATTTCCCCTGCCAAGAATCGAAGGAGCTTGAAAATGCGGATTCATGAAATGTGCAAAACCACAAAAGTGAAAACAAAAGGATAAACATGCTCCTCATAAAGTGGTGTAACTTTCCTAATATATCAAACTTTATTATGACATTGTGTTTCTCGGTGAGATCACCTCGCGAATCTTCCATTGAAAAAAGCGCATAACCTCGTAAGAATCGAAAAGGTGGCGATTTTAGAAACGAGGGTTTAGAAACAAACCACCAAAGTGAATTGAAGGGATAAACATACTGGGTATAAGTGGTGTGTGCTTTCAATATATCAAACTTGTTATTATGACATCGCTTGCCGAGATTTCGTGACCTTCCATTGAAAAAAGCGATAACTCGTAAGAATCGAGTGAGGGAAATGAGTTTCAAAGTGAAATGTAAAAAACCACCAAATTGAATTCAAAGGGATAAACATGCTCATGCGCGTAAAGTGGTGTAAGTTTCAATATATCAAACTTTATTATTACTGAAGTGTTTCGAGATCTCTCTCGCTTACCTTCCACTGGAAAGAATAAGAGCTATTACTCCGCAGAGACCGCACTTGTAATAGTTTTCTTTAACGAAATTTTTATTTAGTAACGCTTAAAAACCGAATTGTGCGACTAAAGCGGATAAACAATTTCATAAGTGGAAAGTGTGGGTGTAAATTTCAATATATCAAACTTTGTTTCAAGCAATGCCATGCCATACTGTGTTTCGAGATTTCGTGACATTCCACTTAAAATCGATAACTCGTAGTTAATCTAGAAGGTGGAAACGAAGTTCATGAAATGTGAAAAACCACCAAAGTGCAATTAAATACCGGATAAACATGCTCATAAGTGGTGCAAGTTTCAATATATCAAAACTTATTATGACATTTGTGTTTCAAGATTTCAAGACCTCCCCATCAACAAAAAGCCGATTGGCTTTTAAGAATCAAAAGGAAGCAATACGTAACTGAACG
>JAMKOQ010000654.1:0-26574 GCA_026770425.1 Boechera divaricarpa | reverse complement strand
GACATCACCTTGGAGCTGAAAGGAGATGACGCTGAATCTGTGGAGAACCCAATTCCATACATTCCAGCCGGCCCTATTACACGCCAAAGGGCTAAAGCATTGAGGCATAAGTTCAATGGATATGTAGCAGCTGCATTGGCGCAAGAAGTAACTCCACCAAAGCCGACTTTGCACCGAGCTTCTCAACGGACACCACGGAGGAGGGCTTCAGAACCAAGCTGAACCAAGCTTCAGCATCTGACCTGGAGGACTTCAATTACATCACTCTTACTCCAGGAAAGCACAATGACATGTCCGTTGCATCACCGTAAACCGCCAGCTCTCTCTTTTCGACTCAAATGAGGCTACACGGCTTTCTCCTTCGAGCTGCGTTTCTGTTCAGGCCCCATTGCCACTTCTCAGCATGAAGACACGTGAGTCTAGTGTCTTCACGGTCATCATATAGTGAAGACACACAAAGACGTGCTAAGGCATTGTACTCTTTTTCCGTACCATCAGCTTTGTCCCAGGGGGGATGGGGTTTCAGGCGAAGTTCTTAACGTGGCGACACCCTTAGTGCGCATTTTGGACTTGTTCTCGGTCTACTACATCTTTCACAAGTCCAAGAACACTTCAAGAGCTGAGCGCCAAGAGCAAAGACTAACGAGAGACAAGTTGTTCTGTTTTAGCTCAAACTTTCCATTTTTGAGTTATTTCCTTATTTTCGCAAACCCTGCTGTTTTTGCTTGAACTACTTGTTATTCTTGGTTGTTTGTGACGTTTTTGATGTCAAGGGGCTATTATATAAAGCCTAGGTCGTCCTCTTAATGAGATAGACTTTTTACCCTAAAACAAAAACGAGTTTATCTCTCAAACCTAGGCAGCAGCCGCTTCCTTCTCTCTTCTCTTGCTTGATTGAGTAATCGGACTCTCAAACCTGAGAATCACTTAGTGTTTATCACAAGGCTTCCGCATCTTGTGTGGTCTCACATCGCTCCACCGTTTCTCCTTCAAGACGAGCCTCTCTCCTGAAGAAGAACAACACCATCGTTTGAAGATTCGAGTTTTGAGACCAGGCGTGTATCATCTTTGGTATCAGAGCTAAAGTTCCTTCAATCAGGTTGTGTCTAAACCTATCCTTTGCTTTCAGTCAATTTGCTTTAGAAGTTATTGAGAATCAAGTTATTAGGTTGTTTCAATTGATAGCTTGTTTAATCGTTGCTTCTGTTTGCTTATCTTGCTGTTTGCTTCTGTTTTGATTCTTTATTGCTTTTGTTTCATCGTTTGTTTGTTTCAGTATTTCGTTGTTTTGGTTTGTTAAGTTGCTAGTTTATTGTTTCATAAAGTTAAGAAAAAGAAAAGAAAAAGGTTAGGTTGCTGAAGGAATCGTTTAGCTTGTGTGTTTCACCTTGTTAAATTATTTGCTTCTGTTTTTGTGTACTGCTTGTTTAATCACTTAGAACCGAATTTGATCATCATATTAAGCTGTTGTTGCACCATTAGAGACTGAATTTTCGTGGCTGCTAGGTTAGAGAAGACGAAAATTAAGATAGAAAAATTAGGGCTGCACTAGACATAAGTGAAGTTTCCTTTTTCTGTTTTGTGAATTTTCCTTTTCTCTGCAGTCTGTTTGATTATTTCCCGAAGAAAACTAAGCTTGTGATTTTCCTGTTTTGTGCAAGGAGAAATCGACCTCAATGGCTGAGAATTATGATCAAACTGACGCCAACAATGCCATGATTCAAATGATGGCAAATATCAACACTCAACTCCAAGCTCTCACTAACCCGAATGGACCGCATGGAGAACCCTCCCATGCCTGCAAGAAGAGAAAATGGACCTGAACCGTATCAGAACCGAAGGGTACATGATCCAGGCGATCTGCCACCGCCACCACCACCACGAGCTAGACATGCTTATGAAGAGCATGAACCAGAGTACCAGCCACCACCGCCTCAGCACTCACCAGACCTGAAATTAAACGCACCAACTTTTGCTGGAAGAGTTGATCCAGAAGCTTATCTAGAGTGGAAAAGGAGAATGGATAAGATTTTTGGCTGTTACAATTACACCGAGGCAAAGAAGGTAGCCTTTGCAGCAGCTCGGTGACAGACCATGCCCTTACATGGTGGGATCGAGATGTGGCTGATAGGAGACGTTACCAAGACCATCCTATCTCTACTTGGCACGACATGAGACAGTTAATGAAAAGGAGATATGTGCCACCACATTTCCACCGTGAGCTGCAAAAGAAATTCAGACGGCTTACTCAAGGCAACAAATCAGTGGAAGAATATTATGAGGAATTTGAGCACCTCAGGAATCGCCTTGAATTAGATGAAGCACGAAACACTCATGGTTCAGTTTCTGGATGGGTTACAAGAGCGGATTGTTACAAAAGTGGAAATGCAAGTATATCATCAGATGGAGGATCTCCTGCACTTAGCAATCCAAGCTGAACAACAAATCAAGAGAAAGAACTCAAGTTTCAGCCGAAATAAAAATACTTGGAGTTCAGCGCCAAAACAAGCTGATAAGGGCAAAGCAGTTGTGATTGATTCACGTTTTAAACCAAGAGCTCCTGAGCCATCTAGAGACAGTAAAGCTGAGCCCAGACGTGATCATCAGCCTCGAAACCAACAAAATCAGCAGAGGAGCCGAGACATTACCTGTTATAAGTGTCAAGGCCGAGGGCATATATCCAGGGATTGTCCTAATCAAAGAGTGATGATCCTTACTGAATCTGGGGATTATGAATCACAAGATGAAGAAGAGGCTGAGGGGGACGCTGATGAGGAGATTACAGAATTTCCAGACACCGGAGAGCTTCTAATGATGAGACGCATTCTCAGCACCATGATAGAACCAGAGGAGAGTGCTCAGCGAAAACATCTTCCATACCAGATGTACTATCAAGGGGAAGGTATGTTCTCTGATAATTGATGGGGGTTCTTGTACAAACGTTGCAAGCCTCTATATGGTTGAAAAACTAGGCTTGGAGAGAACTAAGCATCCGAGACCTTACGGGTTGAGGTGGCTCAATGATAAGTCTGAGTTAAAGATCACCGATCAAGTGACAGTTCCATTTAGTGTGGGGCGTTACAATGATCAAGTGCTCTGTGATGTGGTTCCAATGCAAGCTGGCCATCTCTTATTGGGACGTCCATGGCAGTTTGACAAAGAAACCACTCATAACGGTCGCACCAATTTATACTCGTTTATTCATGATAAAAGAAAAGTGAATTTAGCTCCATTATCACCTCAGCAAGTTCATGAAATGCAAATTAAAATGTCTAAAGAAAAGAGTAATGGTGCTAAATCTAACTTCCTAGTTAATACTAGTGAAGTAAGAAGGGCTTTAAAAACTACTTCACACACTTTGTGCTACTAATGGTCTTTAAGGAGCTTTTGAGCGCAGGTTCTGTAGCTGTGGAGTTACCTAAGGAGATAAGTCAGCTCCTAGAACAATTTGAGGACGTTTTTCCTGAAGAGATACCGGCTGGACTGCCACCAAGCCGAGGGATAGAGCACCAAATCGATTTCATACCTGGTGCACAGCTTCCAAATAGACCAGCTTACCGTGTGAATCCAGAGGAAGCAAAAGAGCTTGAACGTCAAGTTAGGGCACTAATGGAGCAAGGTTATGTGAGGGAGAGTCTTAGTCCCTGTGCTGTACCGGTCTTGCTAGTGCCTAAGAAGGATGGGTCGTGGAGGATGTGTGTGGACTGTAGGGCGATTAACAACATAACCATTAAGTATAGACATCCAATTCCACGCCTTGATGACATGCTGGATGAGCTTAGTGGAGCCACCATCTTCTCTAAAATAGACCTGAAGAGTGGATATCATCAAGTCAGGATGAAAGAAGGAGATGAATGGAAAACAGCATTCAAAACGAAACAAGGACTCTATGAATGGCTAGTCATGCCATTTGGACTCTCAAATGCACCCAGCACATTTATGCGTCTAATGAACCATGTTCTTAGGGCATACATCTGTAAGTTTGTAGTTGTGTATTTTGATGATATTTTAATTTACAGTTCTTGTTTATCTGACCATGTGACACATCTTGAGTTAGTCTTAAAGACTCTCCGAAAGGAAGGCCTTTATGCAAACTTAAAGAAGTGCACATTCTGCACTAATGAGCTAGTTTTTCTAGGATTTGTTGTGAGTTCGCAGGGACTACAGGTTGATGGAGAGAAGATAAGGGCTATACAAGAATGGCCAACCCCAACAAGCATCAGCCAAGTTCGAAGCTTCCATGGTCTTGCAAGCTTCTATCGCCGTTTTGTTAAGGACTTTAGTAGTGTGGCTGCACCACTCACATCAGTTATCAAGAAAAATGTTGGGTTTACTTGGGGAGAAGCTCAGAATAAGGCGTTTCAGGATCTGAAGGAACGCCTAACTAATGCACCTGTTCTAGCACTTCCAGATTTTAATAAGACCTTTGAAGTGGAGTGTGATGCATCTGGAATTGGGATAGGGGCTGTTCTTACTCAAGGAGGCAAACCAGTGGCTTATTTCAGTGAAAAGCTAAGTGGGGCTGCGTTGAATTATCCTACTTATGACAAGGAGTTGTATGCGTTGGTTAGAGCTATGGAGACGTGGCAACACTACCTGCTTGCTAGAGAATGTGTAATTCATACTGATCATGAAACGCTGAAGCATCTCAAGGGGCAAACAACACTTAAGAAGAGACATGCTCGCTGGCTGGAGTACATTGAGACATTCCCTTATGTCATTAAGTACAAAAAGGGTAAAGAGAACGTGGTAGCTGATGCACTTTCAAGGAGACATGCGTTGATCACCACGATGGAGTCTAAGGTTTTGGGGTTTGAAATGATTAAGATGCAATATGAAGAAGACCCAGATTTCAAGGATATCTACTCAGAATGTGGTAAAGGAGCCTACAGCAATTTCTACAAGTCGAGATGGATTTTTATTTAGAGAAAGGAGACTGTGCATACCTCAGGGTTCTCTACGCGAATTGCTGATTAGAGAAGCTCATGGGGGTGGTCTTATGGGTCATTTTGGGGCTGAGAAGACATTGAGCATACTGAAGGAGCATTTCTTTTGGCCTCATCTCAGAAAAACAGTGGAGGCGTTTTGTGCTAGATGTGTAACGTGCAAACAAGCTAAGTCTAGATCTCATCCTCATGGACTATACATGCCGTTGCCTATACCTACAGCTCCTTGGGTCGATATATCAATGGATTTTGTGCTTGGACTTCCCAAGATTCAGAATAAGGATTCTATCTTCGTTGTTGTGGATAGGTTCTCAAAGATGGCACATTTCATTCCATGTGCTAAAACTAATGATGCTTCTCAGACCTCCAACTTATTCTTCAGAGAAGTAGTGAGATTACATGGAATTCCAAGGACGATTGTATCAGATAGAGACACCAAGTTTCTGAGTCATTTCGGAGAACGCTTTGGAAGAAGCTGGGAACGAAGCTAGTGTTCTCTACAACTTGCCATCCTCAAACAGATGGGCAAACTGAGGTTGTTAACCGGACTTTGTCAACATTGCTGAGAGCAACCATTGGGAGGAATTTGAAGAACTGGTTAGAGTGTATACCATTTGTGGAGTTTGCTTACAATCGAGCTGTTCACTCCGCCACCAAGCTGTCACCATTTCAGGTTGTCTATGGCTTTAATCCAAACTCGCCATTAGACCTCTCACCGTTGCCGCCAGCTGAGATCGTGAGCTTAGAAGGACAGAAAAAGGCTGATTACATCAAGAGCATACATCAAAAAGCTAGAGAGAACATTGAGAAGAAAACTGAGATGTATGCTAAGCAAGCTAACAAGGGGCGTAAACAGGTCATCTTCAAAGAAGGAGATTGGGTATGGCTTCATATGCGTCCAGAACGGTTCCCAAACAAGAGGAAGGACAAGCTAGCACCAAGAGGAGATGGGCCATTCCGAGTAGCTGAGAAGATCAATGACAATGCCTATAGGCTTGAACTACCAGGTGAGTTTAATATATCTCCTACTTTCAATGTTATTGACTTAGAATTGTTTGATGCAGGTGATGAACCAGTTTTGAGGTCAAAACCTTCTGAAGAGGGTGGGAATGATGAGGACATCACCTTGGAGCTGAAAGGAGATGACGCTGAATCTGTGGAGAACCCAATTCCATACATTCCAGCCGGCCCTATTACACGCCAAAGGGCTAAAGCATTGAGGCATAAGTTCAATGGATATGTAGCAGCTGCATTGGCGCAAGAAGTAACTCCACCAAAGCCGACTTTGCACCAGCTTCTCAACGGACACCACGGAGGAGGCTTCAGAACCAAGCTGAACCAAGCTTCAGCATCTGACCTGGAGGACTTCAATTACATCACTCTTACTCCAGGAAAGCACAATGACATGTCCGTTGCATCACCAGAAACCGCCAGCTCTCTTTTCGACTCAAATGAGGCTACACGGCTTTCTCCTTCGAGCTGCGTTTCTGTTCAGGCCCCATGGCCACTTCTCAGCATCAAGACACGTGAGTCTAGTGTCTTCACTGTCATCATATAGTGAAGACACACAAAGACGTGCTAAGGCATTGTACTCTTTTTCCTTACCATCAGTTTTGTCCCAAGGGGTATGGGTTTTCCGAGGAAGGTTTTAACGAGGCAACACCCTTAGTGCGCATTTTGGACTTGTTCTCGGTCTACTACATCTTTCACAAGTCCAAGAACACTTCAAGAGCTGAGCGCCAAGAGCAAAGACTAACGAGAGACAAGTTGTTCTGTTTTAGCTCAAACTTTCCATTTTTGAGTTATTTCCTTATTTTCGCAAACCCTGCTGTTTTTGCTTGAACTACTTGTTATTCTTGGTTGTTTGTGACGTTTTTGATGTCAAGGGGCTATTATATAAAGCCTAGGTCGTCCTCTTAATGAGATAGACTTTTTACCCTAAAACAAAAACGAGTTTATCTCTCAAACCTAGGCAGCAGCCGCTTCCTTCTCTCTTCTCTTGCTTGATTGAGTAATCGGACTCTCAAACCTGAGAATCACTTAGTGTTTATCACAAGGCTTCCGCATCTTGTGTGGTCTCACATCGCTCCACCGTTTCTCCTTCAAGACGAGCCTCTCTCCTGAAGAAGAACAACACCATCGTTTGAAGATTCTGAACTTTGAGACCAGGCGTGTATCACTTATGGGCACATTTATCCCCATAATTCACTCTGGTGGTTTGAACATTTCATGAACTCATTTCCTTCCTTCTCGATTCTTATGAGTTATCGCTATTTTCTATGGAATGTCACGAAATCTCGAAACGTAATGGCATAGTAAAGTTTGATATTTTGAAACTTAAATCACTTATGTGCACATTGATCCCCATAATTCACTTTGGTGGTTTTGAACATTTCATGAACTCATTTTCTTCGTTCTCGATTCTTATGAGTTATCGCTATTTTCAACGGAAGGTCACAAAATCTCAAAATACAAAGGCATAATAAAGCTTGATATATTGAAACTTACACCAATTATGAGCACATTTATCCCCATAATTCACTTTGGTGGTTTTGAATATTTCATGAACTCATTTCCTTCCTTCTCGATTCTTATGAGTTATTGCTATTTTCAATGGAATGTCACGAAATCTCGAAACGCAATGGCATAATAAAGTTTGATATATTGCAATTTACACCACTTATGAGCACATTTATCCCCATAATTCACTCTGGTGGTTTTGAACATTTCGTGAACTCATTTCCTTCCTTCTCGATTCTTATGAGTTATCGCTATTTTCGAATGGAATGTCACTAAATCTCGAAACGTAATGGCATAATAAAGTTTGATATTTTGAAACTTACACCACTGATGAGCACATTGATCCCCATAATTCACTTTGGTGGTTTTGAACATTTCATGAATTCATTTTCTTCGTTCTCGATTCTTATGAGTTACTACTATTTTCAATGGAAGGTCACGAAATCTCGAAAACGCAATGGCATAATAAAGTTCTATATATTAAAACTTGCACCTCTATGAGCACATTTATCCCCATAACTCACTTTAGTACTTTTGAACATTTTATGAACTCATTTTCTTCGTTCTCGATTCCTATGAGTTATCGCTATTTTCAACGGAAGGTCACAAAATCTCAAAACACAAAGGCATAATAAAGCTGGATATATTGAAACTTACACCAATTATGAGCACATTTATCCCCATAATTCACTTTGGTGGTTTTGAATATTTCATGAACTCATTTCCTTCCTTCTCGATTCTTATGAGTTATTGCTATTTTCAATGGAATGTCACGAAATCTCGAAACGGAATGGCATAATAAAGTTTGATATATTGCAATTTACACAACTTATGAGCACATTTTGACGCAGCCCTAGCTTCTGAAGCATCACCAACAATTGTCTGGACTATGCTCTCAGCTCATTTAAGGAGCACCTCGAAGTGGAATCAACCCAAACGCATCTCAAACGAAGAAGTTATGGCTTATACAAGACAGACGGACCAGAATCTGCCGGATTTGGACCGCTGTGCACTCGTCGGAGAATTCCGGCGAGACCATGAACAACCGAGCAATGAGGAGACATGTTCTGGAATCTTGACTCAAAGACGAAGCCGTGAGAGTTGGAATCAAGTCAATAGCTGCTCCGGATCAAAAGTTATGATTTTTCCAAAACGACGGATTCTACACTTGCCTCATTTGGAAGCTGCCGGATTCGGAATGCTACAATCATATGTTTGGAATCCGGGAGAGCCTTCGACGATACTAGAGCCTCTCCTCAACAGCAAGACATATGCATCTAGTGTCTTCACTGTCCTCATATAGTGAAGACACACAAAGACGTGCTAAGGAATTGTACTCTTTTTCCTTATCTTCAGTTTTCCCACTGGGTTTTTCTGAGAAAGGTTTTAACGAGGCAACACCCTTAGTGCGCATTCCAGGGTTTGTTCTCAGTCTAATACATCCTCCACAAGCCCAAGAATACTTCAGTACCAAGAGATATGCACGAAAATAAAGAGGAGCCCATGATGCTCCAAACTTTCCATTTTTTGAGTTATTTCCTTTTTCTTGCAAGTCTTGTTGTTTCTATTGAAACTACTTGCTGTTTTGCTTTATTTGTGATGCTTTTCACCTAGGGTTATGTTATAAAAACCCCCAGGTCGTCCCTTGTATTAGAAAGCAAGTTTTAACCTAAAGAAAATTGAGTTTATTCTCTTAGAAAGGCAGCAGCCGCTTCCCTTCGTTCTTCTCTTGTTTTGATTGAGTAATTGAACTCTCAAGCCTGAGAATCCCACGTGTTTATCACAAGACTTCCGCATCTTGTGTGGCCTCACATCGATCCACTCGTTCTCCTTCAAGACGAGCATCTCTTTTGAAGAAGAACAACACCGTTGAAGAAGACTTGGTGTGACTCCAATCTCATCTTCAGCTGTCAAGCTTCAACCTTTGCTGCCTTGTGCTGCTGTCCTCTGGTGTGACTCCTGAGGCGTGTATCATTTTGGTATCAGAGCTAAAAGCTCCTATCCATCAGGTTGTATTCATCCAACCTTTATCCCTTTAATTTCTGTTTTGCTGTTTCTGTTTTTTATTAATCAAAAACCAAAAAAAAAAAAAAAATCTGTTGTTTTCTTTTGTTTGAATCGTTTGATTGCTTATGTTTTTGGGTTGTTAGTTGTTTGTTTCAGTAATCTAGAAAAGAAAAGAAAAAGAAGATAGAGCTGTAGAAGAAAACGAATTAGCTAGAGTGTTTCACCCTGTTAATCTGTTTTGCTTCTGTTTTGTGAACTGTTTTGTTGCATCTTGTTTGATCGATTAGAATTGAATTGAATCATCATATTAGGCTGTTGTTTGCATCATTAGAGACTGAATTTTCGTGGCTGCTAGGTTGCTAAAGGAGAAGATAAAATTTGGAAATTAGGGCTTTAGGAGAATTAAGTGCAGTTTCCTTTTTCTGTTTTATCTTAATTTCTGTTTTTGATTAGAGTTTAAATTCGACCACCTTATAGTAGGGATTGTTAAATGTCTGAGCTGAAGTAGTGATGAGTTATTTCTGTTGATTGTTTACTGCAATTTTTGGATTACACATTATTTGTGACAAACGTCTCACTTCCACAAAACTAAGCGAATTTTAATTCTGTTTTGTGAGGTACAACTTGGAACAGAATTTATGGAGTATGAAGAAGGAGATATGAGTGATTATAACACATCAGAAGTTGATTGGGGAGAAGAAGAATTCGAACCTGAAAGTGATTTTCAGGAGGAGTCATGGCGTGGAGGAGAAGCAAGCCATCGCTCTTGGGAAAGAGAAGATAATTGTGATGCTGAAACATGGAGTGATGAAACTGATTCTAACATCAGTTGTGGAGATGATCTTGGACGTGAAGAAGAGCTTGAACATGAACCACAAGACCACACATGGAGCCTCACCTATCAAATCCCACATAAATCTGAAACTCCGTTAACTTATGAACTTGATAATGAATCAGATAATGAGTCTCAATTTTGTGAACTTGCAGGTGGTATACGTGGTTACTTATCCCATGGAGAGCCTCCAGACCTGAACCACACTACGCCAAGATATCCAAAGCCAAGGACTTCATGGAACCCCTCAGCACGGGCTATCTTTCATCCCACTTAGAAATCCAAAACCAGATTATATTACAGCAATGGAACTAATTTTTTTGGACCTGTATTCTTTTTGTTTACAGGATTGGATTATCTACAATGGGAAACCAACATGCATAAGTACTTCTGGTACTACAGAACGCCCCATGAAGAGAAGCTGTCAATTGCCCTTGGACAACTTAGGGGGAAAGCATTAAAGTGGTGGGATTGTGACGAGTATAATCGATGGCATTACAACGAGCCAAAAATAAAAACGTGGGAGGAACTAAAATGGGTAATGTGTAAGAGATATTCGCCAAAGGAGCTGCTGCAACCAAACCAAACAAGTAGCAACAGCCCTACAACGCCCATTCGAACAACAAACGGTAATGAGGAAAGGGTAAAGCTGAAAACGCACTTAACTTTCAAGGAAGAAATGGATGAGTTAAATAAATCTTTTGAACATCTCATTTCTATGATTAAACGCTCGTCTTGCCCAAAGGTTGTTGAGACAGGTCTAGGTACAAAAGAAGAGTTGAACTCAACAAAGGATAAGCCAAAAGCTTTAGAAGAATTACAACCGCTCCAAGATGTAGTCTCAAAACAAAGAAGCGATCATGAGGATAATGGTGGCACACTCGAAGGTACATGTCATGTCTTAAAATCTTTAGAACTAACGTGTTACAGATGCAATCAACCAGGACACGTCGCCAAGTTCTGCCCCACAAGAGAAACGTCATCAACACTAACACTAGTGCAACGAAATCTGAGCCGTGACCAGCAAGTCATTGCCAAAACATTGATGGAACCTCTTCAGGTTAGTACAATAGATACTCTTCTCAATTTAGACAAGAAATCTGAGCCTTTATTGCAAATATACACGTCCAATAAAGCAAAAGAATCATTAGATACTGAACAGATTCAAGAAATTGTTTTAAGCTCAAATGAGAAAATAATTTCACATACTAATGATATGGTTCAAATTAAAATTTATCCACCTGATTTCTATGATTCAATGACTGTTTTAACACACTTGTCTAGTGTCCAAAAGGTTGAAAAAGTTTCAGGTGCTAAGGAGACCATTACAGATCAAGAGGAGTTTCTCGACCGAAACAAAGTCCATGGAGAAGTGACACCAAGGCTGAACGGAATTGCTGCAAGAGATGATGAGAGTGATGATGACCCTGTTCAGATCAAAGAAGAACCACCTGATGCATATCTTAATATCATAACAAAACTGATAGCAAACTATCATGCTAATCTGATGAGGACATCACCTTGGAGCTGAAAGGAGATGACGCTGAATCTGTGGAGAACCCAATTCCATACATTCCAGCCGGCCCTATTACACGCCAAAGGGCTAAAGCATTGTGGCATAAGTTCAATGGATATGTAGCAGCTGCATTGGAGGACTTCAATTACATCACTCTTACTCCAGGAAAGCACAATGACATGTCCGTTGCATCACCAGAAACCGCCAGCTCTCTTTTCGACTTAAATGAGGCTACACGGCCTTCTCCTTCGAGCTGCGTTTCTGTTCAGGCCCCATGGCCACTTCTCAGCATCAAGACACGTGAGTCTAGTGTCTTCACTGTCATCATATAGTGAAGACACACAAAGACGTGCTAAGGTATTGTACTCTTTTTCCTTACCATCAGTTTTGTCCCAAGGGGTATGGGTTTTCTGAGGAAGGTTTTAACGAGGCAACACCCTTAGTGCGCATTTTGGACTTGTTCTCGGTCTACTACATCTTTCACAAGTCCAAGAACACTTCAAGAGCTGAGCGCCAAGAGCAAAGACTAACGAGAGACAAGTTGTTCTGTTTTAGCTCAAACTTTCCATTTTTGAGTTATTTCCTTATTTTCGCAAACCCTGCTGTTTTTGCTTGAACTACTTGTTATTCTTGGTTGTTTGTGACGTTTTTGATGTCAAGGGGCTAATATATAAAGCCTAGGTCGTCCTCTTAATGAGATAGACTTTTTACCCTAAAACAAAAACGAGTTTATCTCTCAAACCTAGGCAGCAGCCGCTTCCTTCTCTCTTCTCTTGCTTGATTGAGTAATCGGACTCTCAAACCTGAGAATCACTTAGTGTTTATCACAAGGCTTCCGCATCTTGTGTGGTCTCACATCGCTCCACCGTTTCTCCTTCAAGACGAGCCTCTCTCCTGAAGAAGAACAACACCATCGTTTGAAGATTCTGAGTTTTGAGACCAGGCGTGTATCATCTTTGGTATCGAGCTAAAGTTCCTTCAATCAGGTTGTGTCTAAACCTATCCTTTGCTTTCAGTCAATTTGCTTTAGAAGTTATTGAGAATCAAGTTATTAGGTTGTTTCAATTGATAGCTTGTTTAATCGTTGCTTCTGTTTGCTTATCTTGCTGTTTGCTTGTTTTGATTCTTTATTGCTTTTGTTTCATCGTTTGTTTGTTTCAGTATTTCGTTGTTTTGGTTTGTTAAGTTGCTAGTTTATTGTTTCATAAAGTTAAGAAAAAGAAAAGAAAAAGGTTAGGTTGCTGAAGGAATCGTTTAGCTTGTGTGTTTCACCTTGTTAAATTATTTGCTTCTGTTTTTGTGTACTGCTTGTTTAATCACTTAGAACCGAATTTGATCATCATATTAAGCTGTTGTTGCACCATTAGAGACTGAATTTTCGTGGCTGCTAGGTTAGAGAAGACGAAAATTAAGATAGAAAATTAGGGCTGCACTAGACATAAGTGAAGTTTCCTTTTTCTGTTTTGTGAATTTTCCTTTTTCTGCTTCTGTTTGATTATTTCCAGAAAACTAAGCTTGTGATTTTCCTGTTTTGTGCAAGGAGAAATCGACCTCAATGGCTGAGAATTATGATCAAACTGACGCCAACAATGCCATGATTCAAATGATGGCAAATATCAACACTCAACTCCAAGCTCTCACTAACCGAATGGACCGCATGGAGAACCCTCCCATGCCTCGCAAGAAGAGAAAATGGACCTGAACCGTATCAGAACCGAAGGGTACATGATCCAGGCGATCTGCCACCGCCACCACCACCACGAGCTAGACATGCTTATGAAGAGCATGAACCAGAGTACCAGCCACCACCGCCTCAGCACTCACCAGACCTGAAATTAAACGCACCAACTTTTGCTGGAAGAGTTGATCCAGAAGCTTATCTAGAGTGGGAAAGGAGAATGGATAAGATTTTTGGCTGTTACAATTACACCGAGGCAAAGAAGGTAGCCTTTGCAGCAGCTCAGCTGACAGAGACCATGCCCTTACATGGTGGGATCGAGATGTGGCTGATAGGAGACGTTACCAAGACCATCCTATCTCTACTTGGCACGACATGAGACAGTTAATGAAAAGGAGATATGTGCCACCACATTTCCACCGTGAGCTGCAAAAGAAATTCAGACGGCTTACTCAAGGCAACAAATCAGTGGAAGAATATTATGAGGAATTTGAGCACCTCGGGAATCGCCTTGAATTAGATGAAGCACCAGAAACACTCATGGTTCAGTTTCTGGATGGGTTACAAGAGCGGATTGTTACAAAAGTGGAAATGCAAGTATATCATCAGATGGAGGATCTCCTGCACTTAGCAATCCAAGCTGAACAACAAATCAAGAGAAAGAACTCAAGAATCAGCCGAAATAAAAATACTTGGAGTTAATCGCTAAAACAAGCTGATAAGGGCAAAGCAATTGTGATTGATTCACGTTTTAAACCAAGAGCTCCTGAGCCATCTAGAGAGACTAAAGCTGAGCCCAGACGTGATCATCAGCCTCTAAACCAACAAAAGCAGCAGAGGAGCCGAGACATTACATGTAATAAGAATCAAGGCCGAGGGCATATATCAAGAGATGGTCCTAATCAAAGAGTGATGATCCTTACTGAATCTGGGGATTATGAATCACAATATGAAGAAGAGGCTGAGGGGGACGCTGATGAGGAGATTACAGAATTTCCCGACACCGGAGAGCTTCTAATGATGAGACGCATTCTCAGCACCATGATAGAACCAGAGGAGAGTGCTCAGCGCGAAAACATCTTCCATACCAGATGTACTATCAAGGGGAAGGTATGTTCTCTGATAATTGATGGGGGTTCTTGTACAAACGTTGCAAGCCTCTATATGGTTGAAAAACTAGGCTTGGAGAGAACTAAGCATCCGAGACCTTACAGGTTGAGGTGGCTCAATGATAAGTCTGAGTTAAAGATCACTGATCAAGTGACAGTTCCATTTAGTGTGGGGCGTTACAATGATCAAGTGCTCTGTGATGTGGTTCCAATGCAAGCTGGCCATCTCTTATTGGGACGTCCATGGCAGTTTGACAAAGAAACCACTCATAACGGTCGCACCAATTTATACTCGTTTATTCATGATAAAAGAAAAGTGAATTTAGCTCCATTATCACCTCAGCAAGTTCATGAAATGCAAATTAAAATGTCTAAAGAAAAGAGTAATGGTGCTAAATCTAACTTCCTAGTTAATACTAGTGAAGTAAGAAGGGCTTTAAAAACTACTTCACACACTGTGCTACTAATGGTCTTTAAGGAGCTTTTGAGCGCAGGTTCTCAGTAGCTGTGGAGTTACCTAAGGAGATAAGTCAGCTCCTAGAACAATTTGAGGACGTTTTTCCTGAAGAGATACCGGCTGGACTGCCACCAAGCCGAGGGATAGAGCACCAAATCGATTTCATACCTGGTGCACAGCTTCCAAATAGACCAGCTTACCGTGTGAATCCAGAGGAAGCAAAAGAGCTTGAACGTCAAGTTAGGGCACTAATGGAGCAAGGTTATGTGAGGGAGAGTCTTAGTCCCTGTGCTGTACCGGTCTTGCTAGTGCCTAAGAAGGATGGGTCGTGGAGGATGTGTGTGGACTGTAGGGCGATTAACAACATAACCATTAAGTATAGACATCCAATTCCACGCCTTGATGACATGCTGGATGAGCTTAGTGGAGCCACCATCTTCTCTAAAATAGACCTGAAGAGTGGATATCATCAAGTCAGGATGAAAGAAGGAGATGAATGGAAAACAGCATTCAAAACGAAACAAGGACTCTATGAATGGCTAGTCATGCCATTTGGACTCTCAAATGCACCCAGCACATTTATGCGTCTAATGAACCATGTTCTTAGGGCATACATCTGTAAGTTTGTAGTTGTGTATTTTGATGATATTTTAATTTACAGTTCTTGTTTATCCGACCATGTGACACATCTTGAGTTAGTCTTAAAGACTCTCCGAAAGGAAGGCCTTTATGCAAACTTAAAGAAGTGCACATTCTGCACTAATGAGCTAGTTTTTCTAGGATTTGTTGTGAGTTCGCAGGGACTACAGGTTGATGGAGAGAAGATAAGGGCTATACAAGAATGGCCAACCCCAACAAGCATCAGCCAAGTTCGAAGCTTCCATGGTCTTGCAAGCTTCTATCGCCGTTTTGTTAAGGACTTTAGTAGTGTGGCTGCACCACTCACATCAGTTATCAAGAAAAACGTTGGGTTTACTTGGGGAGAAGCTCAGAATAAGGCGTTTCAGGATCTGAAGGAACGCCTAACTAATGCACTGTTCTAGCACTTCCAGATTTTAATAAGACCTTTGAAGTGGAGGGTGATGCATCTGGAATTGGGATAGGGGCTGTTCTTACTCAAGGAGGCAAACCAGTGGCTTATTTCAGTGAAAAGCTAAGTGGGGCTGCGTTGAATTATCCTACTTATGACAAGGAGTTGTATGCGTTGGTTAGAGCTATGGAGACGTGGCAACACTACCTGCTTGCTAGAGAATGTGTAATTCATACTGATCATGAAACGCTGAAGCATCTCAAGGGGCAAACAACACTTAAGAAGAGACATGCTCGCTGGCTGGAGTACATTGAGACATTCCCTTATGTCATTAAGTACAAAAAGGGTAAAGAGAACGTGGTAGCTGATGCACTTTCAAGGAGACATGCGTTGATCACCACGATGGAGTCTAAGGTTTTGGGGTTTGAAATGATTAAGATGCAATATGAAGAAGACCCAGATTTCAAGGATATCTACTCAGAATGTGGTAAAGGAGCCTACAGCAATTTCTACAAGTCGATGGATTTTTATTTAGAGAAAGGAGACTGTGCATACCTCAGGGTTCTCTACGTGAATTGCTGATTAGAGAAGCTCATGGGGGTGGTCTTATGGGTCATTTTGGGGCTGAGAAGACATTGAGCATACTGAAGGAGCATTTCTTTTGGCCTCATCTCAGAAAAACAAGGAGGCGTTTTGTGCTAGATGTGTAACGTGCAAGCAGGCTAAGTCTAAATCTCATCCTCATGGACTATACATGCCGTTGCCTATACCTACAGCTCCTTGGGTCGACATATCAATGGATTTTGTGCTTGGACTTCCCAAGATTCAGAATAAGGATTCTATCTTCGTTGTTGTGGATAGGTTCTCAAAGATGGCACATTTCATTCCATGTGCTAAAACTAATGATGCTTCTCGGACCTCCAACTTATTCTTCAGAGAAGTAGTGAGATTACATGGGATTCCAAGGACGATTGTATCAGATAGAGACACCAAGTTTCTGAGTCATTTCTGGAGAACGCTTTGGAAGAAGCTGGGAACGAAGCTAGTGTTCTCTACAACTTGCCATCCTCAAACAGATGGGCAAACTGAGGTTGTTAACCGGACTTTGTCAACATTGCTGAGAGCAACCATTGGGAGGAATTTGAAAAACTGGTTAGAGTGTATACCATTTGTGGAGTTTGCTTACAATCGAGCTGTTCACTCCGCCACCAAGCTGTCACCATTTCAGGTTGTCTATGGCTTTAATCCAAACTCGCCATTAGACCTCTCACCGTTGCCGCCAGCTGAGATCGTGAGCTTAGAAGGACAGAAAAAGGCTGATTACATCAAGAGCATACATCAAAAAGCTAGAGAGAACATTGAGAAGAAAAGCTGAGATGTATGCTAAGCAAGCTAACAAGGGGCGTAAACAGGTCATCTTCAAAGAAGGAGATTGGGTATGGCTTCATATGCGTCCAGAACGGTTCCCAAACAAGAGGAAGGACAAGCTAGCACCAAGAGGAGATGGGCCATTCCGAGTAGCTGAGAAGATCAATGACAACGCCTATAGGCTTGAACTACCAGGTGAGTTTAATATATCTCCTACTTTCAATGTTATTGACTTAGAATTGTTTGATGCAGGTGATGAACCAGTTTTGAGGTCAAAACCTTCTGAAGAGGGTGGGAATGATGAGGACATCACCTTGGAGCTGAAAGGAGATGACGCTGAATCTGTGGAGAACCCAATTCCATACATTCCAGCCGGCCCTATTACACGCCAAAGGGCTAAAGCATTGAGGCATAAGTTCAATGGATATGTAGCAGCTGCATTGGAGGACTTCAATTACATCACTCTTACTCCAGGAAAGCACAATGACATGTCCGTTGCATCACCAGAAACCGCCAGCTCTCTTTTCGACTTAAATGAGGCTACACGGCCTTCTCCTTCGAGCTGCGTTTCTGTTCAGGCCCCATGGCCACTTCTCAGCATCAAGACACGTGAGTCTAGTGTCTTCACTGTCATCATATAGTGAAGACACACAAAGACGTGCTAAGGTATTGTACTCTTTTTCCTTACCATCAGCTTTTTGTCCCAAGGGGTATGGGTTTTCTTCGAGGAAGGTTTTAACGAGGCAACACCCTTAGTGCGCATTTTGGACTTGTTCTCGGTCTACTACATCTTTCACAAGTCCAAGAACACTTCAAGAGCTGAGCGCCAAGAGCAAAGACTAACGAGAGACAAGTTGTTCTGTTTTAGCTCAAACTTTCCATTTTTGAGTTATTTCCTTATTTTCGCAAACCCTGCTGTTTTTGCTTGAACTACTTGTTATTCTTGGTTGTTTGTGACGTTTTTGATGTCAAGGGGCTAATATATAAAGCCTAGGTCGTCCTCTTAATGAGATAGACTTTTTACCCTAAAACAAAAACGAGTTTATCTCTCAAACCTAGGCAGCAGCCGCTTCCTTCTCTCTTCTCTTGCTTGATTGAGTAATCGGACTCTCAAACCTGAGAATCACTTAGTGTTTATCACAAGGCTTCCGCATCTTGTGTGGTCTCACATCGCTCCACCGTTTCTCCTTCAAGACGAGCCTCTCTCCTGAAGAAGAACAACACCATCGTTTGAAGATTCTGAGTTTTGAGACCAGGCGTGTATCATAATCCCAGCCCCACATATACGCGAGGTAAGTACGTAAACTCATTAATCGTATGTGATTCTGACTTGTTCTATACTTATGCAGGTTATGATGAGCCCTTGATCACATCAATTCTGCGAATCAAAGAGGAACCTCCTGATCAACACCAACAATCACAAATCCAAGGAGAACATAAAGGTGATGAGGACATCACCTTGGAGCTGAAAGGAGATGACGCTGAATCTGTGGAGAACCCAATTCCATACATTCCAGCCGGCCCTATTACACGCCAAAGGGCTAAAGCATTTAGGCATAAGTTCAATGGATATGTAGCAGCTGCATTGGCGCAAGAAGTAACTCCACCAAAGCCGACTTTGCACCAGCTTCTCAACGGACACCACGGAGGAGGCTTCAGAACCAAGCTGAACCAAGCTTCAGCATCTGACCTGGAGGACTTCAATTACATCACTCTTACTCCAGGAAAGCACAATGACATGTCCGTTGCATCACCAGAAACCGCCAGCTCTCTTTTCGACTCAAATGAGGCTACACGGCTTTCTCCTTCGAGCTGCGTTTCTGTTCAGGCCCCATGGCCACTTCTCAGCATCAAGACACGTGAGTCTAGTGTCTTCACTGTCATCATATAGTGAAGACACACAAAGACGTGCTAAGGCATTGTACTCTTTTTCCTTACCATTAGTTTTGTCCCAAGGGTATGGGTTTTCGAGGAAGGTTTTAACGAGGCAACACCCTTAGTGCGCATTTTGGACTTGTTCTCGGTCTACTACATCTTTCACAAGTCCAAGAACACTTCAAGAGCTGAGCGCCAAGAGCAAAGACTAACGAGAGACAAGTTGTTCTGTTTTAGCTCAAACTTTCCATTTTTGAGTTATTTCCTTATTTTCGCAAACCCTGCTGTTTTTGCTTGAACTACTTGTTATTCTTGGTTGTTTGTGACGTTTTTGATGTCAAGGGGCTATTATATAAAGCCTAGGTCGTCCTCTTAATGAGATAGACTTTTTACCCTAAAACAAAAACGAGTTTATCTCTCAAACCTAGGCAGCAGCCGCTTCCTTCTCTCTTCTCTTGCTTGATTGAGTAATCGGACTCTCAAACCTGAGAATCACTTAGTGTTTATCACAAGGCTTCCGCATCTTGTGTGGTCTCACATCGCTCCACCGTTTCTCCTTCAAGACGAGCCTCTCTCCTGAAGAAGAACAACACCATCGTTTGAAGATTCTGAGTTTTGAGACCAGGCGTGTATCATCTTTGGTATCAGAGTGACGCAGCCCTAGCTTCTGAAGCATCACCAACAATTGCCTGGACTATGCTCTCAGCTCATTTAAGGAGCACCTCGAAGTGGAATCAACCCAAACGCACCTCAAACGAAGAAGTTATGGCCTATACAATACAAACAGAGCAGAATCTGCCGGATTTGGACCACTGTGCACTCGTCAGAGGATTCTGTCAAGACCATGAAGAACCGAGTAAAAAGGAGACCTGTTCTGGAATCTTGATTCAAATACGAAGCCGTGAGAGTTGGAATCAGGTCAATAGCATCTCTGGATCAAAAGTTATGATTTTTCCAACACGATGGATTCTACACTTGCCTCAGTTGGAAGCTGCCGGATTCGGAATGCTACAATCATATGTTTGGAAACCGGGAGAGCCTCGACGATACTAGAGCCTCTTCACAACAGCAAGACACGTGCATCTAGTGTCTTCACTGTCCTCATATAGTGAAGACACACAAAGACGTGCTAAGGAATTGTACTCTTTTTCCTTATCTTCAGTTTTCCCACTGGGTTTTTCTGAGAAAGGTTTTAACGAGGCAACACCCTTAGTGCGCATTCCAGGGTTTGTTCTCAGTCTAATACATCCTCCACAACCTCAAGAATACTTCAGTATCAAGAGATATGCACGAAAATAAAGAGGAGCTCATGTTGCTCAAAACTTTCCATTTTTGAGTTATTTCCTTTTTCTTGCAAGTCTTGTTGTTTCTATTGAAACTACTTGCTGTTTTGCTTTATTTGTGACGTTTTTCACCTAGGGTTGTGTTATAAAACCCTCAGGTCGTCCCTTGTATCAAAAAGCAAGTTTTAACCTAAAGAAAATTGAGTTTATTCTCTTAGAAAGGCAGCAGCCGCTTCCCTTCGTTCTTCTCTTGTTTTGATTGAGTAATTGCACTCTCAAACCTGAGAATCCCACGTGTTTATCACAAGACTTCCGCATCTTGTGTGGCCTCACATCGATCCACTCGTTCTCCTTCAAGACGAGCATCTCTTTTGAAGAAGAACAACACCGTTGAAGAAGACTTGGTGTGACTCCAATCTCATCTTCAGCTGTCAAGCTTCAACCTTTGCTGCCTTGTGCTGCTGTCCTTTGGTGTGACTCCTGAGGCGTGTATCATTTTGGTATCAGAGCTAAAGCTCCTATCCATCAGGTTGTATTCATCCAACCTTTATCCCTTTAATTCTCTGTTTTGCTGTTTCTGTTTTATTAATCAAAAACCAAAAAAAAAAAAATATCTGTTGTTTTCTTTTGTTTGAATCGTTTGATTGCTTATGTTTTTGGGTTGTTAGTTGTTTGTTTCATTAATCTAGAAAAAAAAAAGAAAAAGAAGATAGAGCTGTAGAAGAAAACGAATTAGCTAGAGTGTTTCACCCTGTTAATCTGTTTTGCTTCTGTTTTGTGAACTTGTTTTGTTGCATCCTGTTTGATCATTTAGAACTGAATTGAATCATCATATTAGGCTGTTGTTTGCAACATTAGAGACTGAATTTTCGTGGCTGCTAGGTTGCTAAAGGAGAAGATAAAATTTAGAAATTAGGGCCTTAGGAGAATTAAGTGCAGTTTCCTTTTTCTCGTTTCAGCTGCATTTCCTTTTTCTGTTTTATCTGAATTTCTATTTTTGATTAGAGCTGAAATTCGACCACCTTATAAAAAAAAATATATATGAATCGTTAATTGCCTGAGCTGATGTGGTTATGAGTTATTTCTGTTGATTGTTTATTGCAATTTTTCGGATTACACTTATTGCTTGTGACAAAACTCTCACTCCCACATAAACTAAGCGATTTTAATTCTGTTTTGCGAGGTACAACTTCAAACAGAATTTATGGAGTATAAAGAAGGAGATAAGAGTGATTACAACACATCTGAAGTTGATTGGGGAGAAGAAGAATTCAAACCTGAAAGTGATTTTCAAGAGGAGTCATTGCGTGGAGATAATTGTGATGCTGAAACATGGAGTGACGAAACTGATTCTAACATCAGTTATGGAGATGATCTTGGACGTGAAGAAGAGTTTGAACATGAACCATCATACTCCGAACCGCACTACACCAAGATATCCAAAGCCATGGGCTTCATGGAACCCCTCACCACGGGCTATCTTTCATCCCACTTACAAATCCAAATCCAGAATATATTATAGCGATGGAACTAAGTTTTTTGGACCTGTATTCTTTTTGTTTACAGGATTGGATTATCTACAATGGGAAACCAACATGCATAAGTACTTCTGGTACTACAGAATTCCCCATGAAGAGAAGCTGTCAATTGCCCTTGGACAACTCAGGGGGAAGCATTAAAGTGGTGGGATTGTGACGAGTATAATCGATGGTATTACAAAGAGCCGAAAATCAGAACATGGGAAGAACTAAAATGGGTGATGCGTAAGAGGTATTCACCACGGGAGCTGCTGCAACAACACCAAACAAGTAGCAACAGCCCTACAATGCCCATTCAAACAACAAACGGTAATGAGAAAAGGGTAAAGCTAGAAGTGCACTTAACTTGGAAGGAAGAAATGGATGAGTTAAATAAGTCTGCGATTTGAACATCTCATTTCTATGATTAAACGCTCGTCTTGCCCAAAGGTTGTTGAGACAGGTCTAGGTACGAAGGAAGAGTTGGACTCAACAAAGGATATGCCAAAAACTTTAGAAGGATTAAAACCGCTCCAAGATGTAGTCTCAAAACAAAGAAGCGATCATGAGGATAATGGTGGCACACCCGAAGGTACATGTTGTGTCTTAAAATCTTTAGAACTAACGTGTTACAGATGCAATCAACCAGGACACGTCGCCAAGTTCTGCCCCACAAGAGAAACGTCATCAACACTCAACACTAGTGCAACGAAATCTGAGCCGTGACCAGCAAGTCATTTTCAAAACATTGATGGAACCTCTTCAGGTTAGTACAATAGATACTCTTCTCAATTTAGACAAGAAATCTGAGCCTTTATTGCAAATATACACGTCCAATAAAGCAAAAGAATCATTAGATATCGAGCAGATTCAAGAAATTGTTTTCAGCTCAAATGAGAAAATAATTTCACATACTAATGATATGGTTCAAATTAAAATTTATCCACCTGATTTCTATGATTCAATGACTGTTTTAACACACTTGTCTAGTGCCCAAAAGGTTGAAAAAGTTTCAGGTGCTAAGGAGACCATTACAGATCAAGAGGAGTTTCTCGACGAAACAAAGTCCATGGAGAAGTGACACCAAGGCTGAACGGAATTGCTGCAAGAGATGATGAAAGTGATGATGACCCTCTTCAGATCAAAGAAGAACCACCTGATGCACATCTTAAGATCATAACAAAACTGATAGCAAACTACCATGCTAATTCCAGCCCCACATATACGAGGTAAGTACGTAAACTCATTAACCGTATGTGATTCTGACTTGTTCTATACTTATGCAGGTTATGATGAGCCCTTGATCACATCAATTCTGCGAATCAAAGAGGAACCTCCTGATCAACACCAACAATCCCAAATCCAAGGAGAACATAAAGGGGAATTAAAAGGCAATATAAGAGATGTTGGTGGAGACCCACCTTGGAATCAAATACATGGCGATCCCCACTCAATGCTGATAAAGGAGGAACATCTAGACCTACTTAAACATTTCCCACAAATCCAGCCTCGAGGTAATCTTCTAAAAGCCCTCATGTACCACAGATGGACTAACTTGGTTTATTTATGTGTAGGAAAGTTTGTTTTGAGGACAAAACCTCTTGAAGAGGGAGGGAATGACGCAGCCCTAGCTTCTGAAGCATCACCAACAATTGTCTGGACTATGCTCTCAGCTCATTTAAGGAGCACCTCGAAGTGGAATCAACCCAAACGCACCTCAAACGAAGAAGTTATGGCCTATACAATACAATACAGAGCAGAATCTGCCGGATTTGGACCACTGTGCACTCGTCAGAGGATTCTGTCAAGACCATGAAGAACCGAGTAAAAAGGAGACCTGTTCTGGAATCTTGATTCAAATACGAAGCCGTGAGAGTTGGAATCAGGTCAATAGCATCTCTGGATCAAAAGTTATGATTTTTCCAACACGATGGATTCTACACTTGCCTCGAGTTGGAAGCTGCCGGATTCGGAATGCTACAATCATATGTTTGGAAACCGGGAGAGCCTCGACGATACTAGAGCCTCTTCACAACAGCAAGACACGTGCATCTAGTGTCTTCACTGTCCTCATATAGTGAAGACACACAAAGACGTGCTAAGGAATTGTACTCTTTTTCCTTATCTTCGCTTTTTCCCACTGGGTTTTTCTGAGAAAGGTTTTTAACGAGGCAACACCCTTAGTGCGCATTCCAGGGTTTGTTCTCAGTCTAATACATCCTCCACAACCTCAAGAATACTTCAGTATCAAGAGATATGCACGAAAATAAAGAGGAGCTCATGTTGCTCAAAACTTTCCATTTTTTGAGTTATTTCCTTTTTCTTGCAAGTCTTGTTGTTTCTATTGAAACTACTTGCTGTTTTGCTTTATTTGTGACGTTTTTCACCTAGGGTTGTGTTATAAAACCCTCAGGTCGTCCCTTGTATCAAAAAGCAAGTTTTAACCTAAAGAAAATTGAGTTTATTCTCTTAGAAAGGCAGCAGCCGCTTCCCTTCGTTCTTCTCTTGTTTTGATTGAGTAATTGCACTCTCAAACCTGAGAATCCCACGTGTTTATCACAAGACTTCCGCATCTTGTGTGGCCTCACATCGATCCACTCGTTCTCCTTCAAGACGAGCATCTCTTTTGAAGAAGAACAACACCGTTGAAGAAGACTTGGTGTGACTCCAATCTCATCTTCAGCTGTCAAGCTTCAACCTTTGCTGCCTTGTGCTGCTGTCCTTTGGTGTGACTCCTGAGGCGTGTATCACAGAGCTAAAGTTCCTTCAATCAGGTTGTGTCTAAACCTATCCTTTGCTTTCAGTCAATTTGCTTTAGAAGTTATTGAGAATCAAGTTATTAGGTTGTTTCAATTGATAGCTTGTTTAATCGTTGCTTCTGTTTGCTTATCTTGCTGTTTGCTTCTGTTTTGATTCTTTATTGCTTTTGTTTCATCGTTTGTTTGTTTCAGTATTTCGTTGTTTTGGTTTGTTAAGTTGCTAGTTTATTGTTTCATAAAGTTAAGAAAAAGAAAAGAAAAAGGTTAGGTTGCTGAAGGAATCGTTTAGCTTGTGTGTTTCACCTTGTTAAATTATTTGCTTCTGTTTTTGTGTACTGCTTGTTTAATCACTTAGAACCGAATTTTGATCATCATATTAAGCTGTTGTTGCACCATTAGAGACTGAATTTTCGTGGGCTGCTAGGTTAGAGAAGGCGAAAATTAAGATAGAAAATTAGGGCTGCACTAGACATAAGTGAAGTTTCCTTTTTTACATTTTGTGAATTTTCCTTTTTCACATAGTCATGCTTGATTATTTCAGAAAACTAAGCTTGTGATTTTCCTGTTTTGTGCAAGGAGAAATCGACCTCAATGGCTGAGAATTATGATCAAACTGGCGCCAACAATGCCATGATTCAAATGATGGCAAATATCAACACTCAACTCCAAGCTCTCACTAACCGAATGGACCGCATGGAGAACCCTCCCATGCTGCAAGAAGAGAAAATGGACTGAACCGTATCAGAACCGAAGGGTACATGATCCGAGCGATCTGCCACCGCCACCACCACCACGAGCTAGACATGCTTATGGAGAGCATGAACCAGAGTACCAGCCACCACCGCCTGGCACTCTGGACCTGAAATTAAACGCACCAACTTTTGCTGGAAGAGTTGATCCAGAAGCTTATCTAGAGTGGGAAAGGAGAATGGATAAGATTTTTGGCTGTTACAATTATAGAGGCAAAGAAGGTAGCCTTTGCAGCAGCAGCTCAATGACAGATGACCATGCCCTTACATGGTGGGATCGAGATGTGGCTGATAGGAGACGTTACCAAGACCATCCTATCTCTACTTGCACGACATGAGACGAGTTAATGAAAGGAGATATGTGCCACCACATTTCCACCGTGAGCTGCAAAAGAAATTCAGACGGCTTACTCAAGGCAAACAAATCAGTGGAAGAATATTATGAGGAATTTGAGCACCTCAGGAATCGCCTTGAATTAGATGAAGCACCAGAAACACTCATGGTTCAGTTTCTGGATGGGTTACAAGAGCGGATTGTTACAAAAGTGGAAATGCAAGTATATCATCAGATGGAGGATCTCCTGCACTTAGCAATCCAAGCTGAACAACAAATCAAGAGAAAGAACTCAAGTTTCAGCCGAAATAAAAATACTTGGAGTTCAGCGCAAAACAAGCTGATAAGGGCAAAGCAGTTGTGATTGATTCACGTTTTAAACCAAGAGCTCCTGAGCCATCTAGAGACGTAAAGCCGAGCCCAGACGTGATCATCAGCCTCGAAACCAACAAAATCAGCAGAGGAGCCAGAGACATTACCTGTTATAAGTGTCGAGGCCGAGGGCATATATCCAGGGATTGTCCTAATCAAAGAGTGATGATCCTTACTGAATCTGGGGATTATGAATCACAAGATGAAGAAGAGGCTGAGGGG
>JAMKOQ010000137.1:0-12168 GCA_026770425.1 Boechera divaricarpa | reverse complement strand
TCGTCGCAAATTTACGACGGCCCTTAGCCATCGCAAATTTCCATCGCAATTCGACAGTTTTCTTGTAGTGCAGCCTTGTTCCTTGAGTAACTTGCAACCTTCTCTTCACTTGTGGCTCAATTTGAATGGAGAGCTCGTTGAAGTCTTGATATGTCAACCTTTCTACCTTTCGTACTATGCGGTCTTATAACCCATCTAAGAATTGAGCCGTGAGAGTCTCTTTGGTATCTTCAAGATTGAGACGGTTGCTTAGATGCTCAAATTCTTCATAGTACTCTTCCACACTCTTACTTCTTTTGGAGCTCTCGGTGATATAGAGGAGGCACATATCTCCCTTTCATCATGAACTTCATAATTTCCTAAGACGGGACTGGTCCATCACCATTTCTTCTTCTTTTAGCCGTTTCTCGATCCCACCAAGTGATGGCATGATCCGTGGATTGAGCCACGGCATAAGAGAACTTTCTTGGTTCGTCATAGTGGTAGCACTCAAAGATGTGATCCATGCTTCTTTCCTAATCAAGATATGCTTCGGGTCCACTTTTCCCGAAAAAATAGGCGGTGTGAGCCTATGGTGAACCTCTTGATGATCTTGCTCATATCTACCTCTTGTATCTCTCCTAGGCTCGGGTCTTGCTCTTCTAGGTAGAGGCTAAAAGTCCAATTCATCGGAAAGTTCTCGAATTATCGGTTCGCGAAGGCACTTGTCCAGGCGGTTGCTCAACTCGTTGAAGTCGCTCGTTCATTTGCTGAAGTTGAGTTTGTAAGGTCGTGAACATCACAGCGATATCCGGTGGCTCAGCCATAGTTTGTCACCTCACAAGAAGAAACCAACAAGGCACAAGTCTTAGTTTCAAACCATAAGAACAATTTGAAAGAAATCGGAGTTGTTTCGATTTAACAATGGATCAAGTTTCGGTTTAGCCCTTTTAAACTTAAGAACACGTTTGTATCAAGGGAATAGCAGCCAAAAAAATTCAAAAAGATTCTCATATATCATCAAGGACCACTGATGCAGAGGTTTTTATGCCTCTTCACATGTTTCACCGGAGAAGTTAATCTCGAGAGTTTAACCCACAAAACCGCAAGTGCACAGTTATATGCAATTGTAGTAATACGGAATCGATTCACAGAGAAATAGAATAGCTACATAGAGAATGCAAATGCATATCTAATATAGGTGGAAATAAAATAGAGTGGGGCTGAGTTCTAATCTAAAATGATTGCGAACAAAAAAAAAGGAAATAAAGCAAATAAACAAAGATACCAATTAAATCTAAACTAAGCATAAACATAATTGCATAAAGTAAATAACAATAAATAACTATCTATATACAAACTATGGGTGATGGTATAAATCAGTAAATCTAAGTCTAGAATTCATGTTTTATCTAAATAATTTGTATTTTTCATTCTAGGGATCCTCCATAATTTGCTAGTCCACTCTCGTGGTATGCTAGACTCTATATCCAGATCCACTCTCATGGTAAACTAGATATGCATTTCACGTAATCACATCATCGAATACTAAGTGTCATTAGACTCTCGCCTCAAGAACACAAAGTGAGAGATAGATTTGTTTCTAAAGTATAACCCACTCTCGTGGCGAAATACTTCTAAAATATTCAATCTAACTTGGCCAAAGCCAGATTTATAATTAATTCTATCAAACAACAAATTTGACACTAGCTATGACTCTCTGGTATGCAGATCTGAAGGTTTAATCCACTCTCGTGGCATCAAACACTTCTAAATAGAATACCACACCTACTGGATTCAGTTGTACTCTTGAGTATCTCCCATGAGGGAATACTCAACATTAAAATGCATACTAAAGTAGCTAGATCGGTTAAGTACAGTAATGAAGTCTAAAACATAGATCCCATCATTGACCACCACCCTATGTGGTCTAAAAGATCTAGACTCTTGTCTCCTAAGGGATATATAGACAATATCTGATTTATAAAATAATAAAAAGACTGAAAAGTAAACTAATCTAAAGCAATAATAAAAGCATAAACAAAAGAATAAGAACAAGTATTGACATAAAGAAGAAGAACTTTATTAGATCTGAAAATGTGATTTACAAGATCTGTTTTTCTTGTAGATAAGGAAAAATAGTACAATTCCTTAGCACGTCTTTGTGTGTCTTCACTATATGAGGACAGTGAAGACACTAGATGCACGTGTATTGCTGTTGAGGAGAGGCTCTAGTATTGTCGAAGCCCTCTCGGGTTCCAAACATATGATTGTAGTATTCCGAATCCGGCAGCTTCCAAATGAGACAAGTGTAGAATCCGTCGTGTTGGAAAACTCATAACTTTTGATCCAGAGCAGCTATTGACCTGATTCCAACTCTCACGGCTTCGTCTTTGAGTCGAGATTCCAGAAAAGGTCTTATAGTCACTCGGTTCTTCTTTTTCTGGCCAGAATCCTCTGACAAGTGCACGGCGATCCAAATCCGGTAGATTCTGGATTGTTTGTCTTGTATAAGCCATAACTTTTTCGTTTGAGCTGAGTTTGGGTTGATTCCACTTTGAGGTTCTCCTTAAATGAGCTGAGAGTATTGTCCAGGTAATTGTTTGATATGCTCAAATTAATACCCTATGATGATACTAAAGCAGTTGCTGTAGTAAAGTTAGGGGTCGAACACAAGAACTCAAGAAAACTCACGCAATAGATGAAAGATGCAGATTGTGCTAAGCAAACAAATGATTGATGAGAAAACAAATGATCGAATTAAACTTAGGTTGAATTTGATATGGAAGGAAACTAGGCTCAGGGAAATTCTCAGGAAATCAATGATAAATAACAATTAATCAATCAAGGTTCAATTTAATTAAGCGCCGTTCTTGAACTCAAACACGAAAGTATAGTTAACCAACTGTCGTTGCGAAAACTAACTAAGTCTAAAGTCTAAAATTCCAAATCTCTTTGCAAATCCTACACAGTAAACCAGCAATCAATTCAAGTTTGATATGTTCACAATTCGATTAAACCAAATCTCTTTGCAGATAATCCAATTGCTCACCCTAGGTTTTATCGACATTACTCAATTGCACTGTCGTGCCTAATCGATTAATCTAGGTTCTATATTCTAAGTGATCAGGTTAGAAATAGCTTTGAGAACAACCTATGGTGAAGAACTATTCAGATTTTGAACCCTAACAGATCAATTATCATAAATCAGAGAAATCCATATGAGGAATCCCTAAACCTAAAAGGAGACTACTCAGACATGATAGACGAAACAAATAACATCACTGAATAAATCATGAAATTAAACAAAAGAATAAAAACAAGGGTTCGGGATCTTCTCTATGATGAACAGAGTCTTGGATCCGTCTCCCTCACAAAAGTTCTCAAATCTCAATGGTGGCTCAAGAATAATAGTGAAAAGTAAAGTCTGGCTCAAGAATAATAGTGAAAAGTAAAATCCCCCTAACCTAAAGACTAAGAGTTTGCTTAAATAGGTCTCAAAACACGAGCTGGGCTTCTTTGTAAATAAGGGAAAGTATTGGGCTTCTTTTGGCGAGAATTCTCGTCCTTGGATATATATCTCCGCGTCAGTTGCGTCGGTATCGATCGATACCGCGATGGTGTCGATCGATACTCATGCTTCAAAACTTCGTCGGTATCGATCGATACTGGGATGGTGTCGATCGATACTCAGGCTTCAAAACGGGTACTTTCTTCGGTTTGCTCCAAAAAGGCTCCAAATGTCTCCAAAATCTCCAATTTCGTCCTAAACGTGCTAAAACCTGAAAAGACTCTAAAATGATAGAAAAAGCACTAGAAAGACTCGATAAAACGACTTATATCATGGCTAAAAACGGGTAAAATCCATGATATATCAACTCCCCCAGACTTAGCCTTTTGCTTGCCCTCAAGCAAAACAGAAAACTAAGTGAGAGAAAGAGGTTTGAAAAACCTTAGAGATCCTGATCTGGTACCGAAATCGCTGTAATGATCCCTCTTCCCAAGCGCCCACTGTTGCCTGATCAGCTTCAGATCTAACCTCCATGTACTTCTCCATCGGAATTCCCAGCTTCCACAGACTTCACTCATGACCCCGCTAAGTGTTCATCCAAGCTTATCATCGCCAGTTTCATCGCTAAAATCAATGTCCACGAACTTTCTAGATTCTTAGGTCATACAATACCATAGCTAAGGAACAATTCATTCAACTTTTTCTTGGTATTTAACTCCCCCAGACTTATTTCACAACCAGTTCTTATTGATTTTTTTTTTTTTAATTTTTTTAACTGAATATACAAATCAAGGTACGAGACGCGAGTATTGATAGTGTTAGCTACCGAATTCCCGGTTCTTACCCTCTCAATGTATCCAGTTCTTATTGATTCTCTTTTTTTTAACTGCATATACAAATCAAGGTTCGAGACGCGAGTATTGATAGTGTTAGCTACCGAATTCCCGGTTCTTACCCTCTCAATGTATCCAGTACTTATCACGGGGGAGATCTACCATTTCTTTCATACGCAATAGTTCCTTAGCTAGGTAATGAATGATGAATCAAGCTCTTTGGACATTTACCTTATTGATGAAGTGCAAAATTTGGCTAAAACTTGTGATGAAAACTTGTTGGAGACAATCCATGAATTCTGGCTGGCTGGTTATCCCTTGGATTTTTCATTAGTCGAACTGAAACTAATCCTGTAACAGCGGTCACTCAAAAGCAAAATCAGGACAACAAAGCCAAGCACACTCCAGAAAACTCTAAGTTGTTTTGACTCAATTAAAACAAATTTTTTTATTTTTTATTTTTTTAGAAAACAAAAATGAACACAATGTCAGTAACTACCTCCCCCAGACTTAAACAACACTGTCCCCAGTGTTTATCAAGCCCAGAGAAGGTGAAAGAAATCAAAGGACAAAACGAAATAGGTCAAGAACAAGAGGTGTTACCATAGAGCGGTGGTGTCGATCGATACCTATGTGGTGTCGATCGATACCAAGGCGGTGTCGATCGATACCAAGGTGGTGTCGATCGATACGGAACAAAAACGACCATCCTTCTTCCGACCTGATTCGCAAGACACAACAAAACACAAAAAAAAACAAAAACTCATATTTATAGACTTACCAGTGGGTTGCCTCCCACTAAGCGCTTGTTTAATGTCACGAGCTTGACTTTGACTAAGATATCAGTCAGGACAAGGTGGAGGACTCACTCCGAGATAAGCTCCACAACCAGACATCTCCAGCTTTAAAGTTTTGCTCATCATATCCTCTTCTTTCTCTTTCATCTCCGTAGGAATGAAAACTCTAACCTTAGAGAAAGGTTTCGAGGTGCCCTTGCACTTCACCTTATATTCGATCGAATCTCCATCACACTTCTGAGGAATCAAAGTGAAATTAGCAGCACCGTTGAACTTCTTGCTCGTCGCCTTCCTCTTTGCTGCCTTGGTCTTCTCCACAACTTTCTTAGGGTGTTGAGGGAGTTCATTTGAAACATCTGCGACTTTTGGTTCATCATAAGACTCATCGAGCAGATCGATCATCAGAGTCTCGCCTGAGGTAATGGTGATGCACGAGACATGTCTGGGTGCTCCTCCAGAAGGAATGGCATCGTAGAAGACGTCTCCGTCAATGCAAGAGAAAGAGATTCTCTTCTTATTCGTGTCCATGATCGCGCCAACAGTAGCCATAAATGGTCTTCCCAAAATCAAGGGCACCCTGGATCCTTGGCTCATCTCCACAACCTGAAAATCAGTAGGAATCAGACAATCTCCTATTTTAACAGGTAAATCAAGAATTGTAGCGTAAGGGAGTGAGCTAGAAGAATCCGCGTATGTGAGAAGCGTGTTAGGAGATCTCATATCAGCTTTCAATCTCTCTGCAATCGCCCTCGACATGACGTTGACACTAGACCCTGAGTCAACGAGAGACTCCTTGAAGTTTACTCTAGAAATGGAGCATGGAACTGAAAATTTCCCTGGGTCTTCCCTCTTTGTCAACTGTCTCAGCGGTGGTGGTGTATCAACAACGGGAGGTCCTGCAACCATTTTTTTTGACAAAAACTTGCTTCTAGCAGCCTCCCACTCCTCTCTTGTCAGCTTGGGAATAATAGGATAGGGCAACTTCGGCTTGTAGACCCTTTCTTTGACAGGTTCAACATCCTCCTTGGGCACTGTATCGGTATCGATCGATACCAAGGTGGTGTCGATCGATACCCTAGGATTTTCAGCATCCCACTCGTCATCTCCAGCAAGATCGACGGGATTTTCAGCTATTGGAGTCTGCTTAACTCCTGAATTTACCACTTTTCCACTTCTTAGACTTATGGCGTTGATGTGAGCTCTTGGATCTTCAGTCTTCCCTGGAAGAAACCCCTCTTGTCTTCTCACAGCAGCTGCGGTCTGAGCAATTTGAGTCTCGAGTTTCTTCTGCGACAGATTCAATGCCTCGAGCTTTGGTTTGTATACCCGTTCCTCAACCATCTCTGTCCTTTTCTCAGTTATTGATTCAGCCTGCGAAGGGTATCGATCGATACCAGATGAGTGTCGATCGATACTGGAGTTTTGTATCGTCTCTGCAGGTTGGTGTCGATCGATACCAGGTAGGTATCGGTCGATACTAGTATCACTGAATACGAACACAGTCATCTCAGGCTCAAAATCCTCTTCTCTAGCGCTCGAGGTGATTGCATTGACATGTCCATGCTGTGGTTGAACCATCTTTCCCTTGACAGCTGCTGATGTCTGAGCTATTTGATTTTCCAGCATCTTCTGATGGGTTTCGAGAGCGTTGATTCTCCCATTCAGATCAGTGTATAAATTATCCAGCTTTCTATTGAAATCTCCAGTCATCTTTTCTTGTCCCTGCAGAATTTGTTCCAAGAGGATCTTCGTCTTATTCTCTGTAGACCTCGGAGAATGTGGTTGGTAAGCTGAATTACCGTATTGGCGAGTAAAATCACCGCTTTGAAGTGGTTTTTGGGCGAATTGAGTGGCATCAAAACCAGATTGGTTACCTCCAGACTTGTAACCACCTTGCTGATTGTTGTTGAAGCTTTGGTTGTTGTTGTAACCAAATCGCTGACCCTGAAAACCAGAACCACCAATGTAGTTAACATCCTCTGCCTCATCTTCAATGTTCTCTACTTCCTCAGCAAAATGTACAGCCTTCTTCGTCTTTCCCACTAAGAGGTTGTGCATCATGTCCAGCTTCGCCTGAACCTCAGCAATCTGCGAACCATCAGCAACATTAGCGAGCCGTTTTCGCTCGAAATCAGCATTTTTGGTGCTATTGCTAGACGCCAAGTTCTCAATCAGCTTCACAGCATCGGTTGGAATCCTAGTGTTGAAGTTCCCGTTGCTTGCAGAATCCAGTGCCATCTGATACCGCCAATCAATCCCTCTGTAAAAGATCCCGAGCAGCTGAACTTGACTGAAACCGTGATGCGGACAGTCTCTCTGGTAGGATCTGAATCGCACCCAAGCAGCCTTGAGTGCTTCTGTTGGACCTTGAGAAAATTGAGAGAGCTTGTTCCTGAGCTCCTCCGACCTCGCATCGTCATAGAAATTGTTCAGGAATGCGTTCTTGGTGTCGTTCCAAGTAGCGAGAGATCCGGGAGGTAGTTGCTTCAGCCAGTAAGCTGCCTCTCCACCAAGAGAGTATGGAAAGAGCTTACAAAAGAGGTATTCATGTGGTACTCCATTGTACTTCATACTGGTGACCAAGTCCTCGAATTTCTCGATGTGATCCATAGGGTGCTCATGAGAGAGACCGGTGAAAGGGTGCTGTCCAACAAGAGTGAAGTAAGCAGGCTTCAGCTCAAAGTCATTCCTCTGGAAAGTTGGAATACGGATCGCTGCACGATTGGCATAGAATTGATCCGGTCGGTTGTAATCGCCAAGCGTCCGTTCAGCAACAGCTTGGGGTTGTTGTGGAGGAGGTATTTGTTCACCTTCCTCATCATGCACCAAACCTTGTGGAAGATCCATCTCAACTGTAGTTCTTTTCGTTTTTCGAATTGTGCGTTCAAGCTCTGCTAGCTCTGAGTTGGAGAGATTGATCAGTGGTGTGTCCTTCTTTCTCCTGGTAGCACGCTGATGCATACACCTGAAAATCAAAAGACGAGAAAATAAGTAACCAAAATTCAAAAACAGACGTTCAGTGTCGATCGATACCAATGGAGTATCGATCGATACTGACGACGAACTTAGACAAAATCGACAACTAAAATTCTAAAGGTGAATTTTTAGAGTCCCCGGCAACGGCGCCAAATTTGATATGCTCAAATTAATACCCTATGATGATTCTAAAGCAGTTGCTGCAGTAAAGTTAGGGGTCGAACACAAGAACTCAAGAAAACTCACGCAATAGATGAAAGATGCAGATTGTGCTAAGCAAACAAATGATTGATGAGAAAACAAATGATCGAATTAAACTTAGGTTGAATTTGATATGGAAGGAAACTAGGCTCAGGGAAATTCTCAGGAAATCAATGATAAATAACAATTAATCAATCAAGGTTCAATTTAATTAAGCGCCGTTCTTGAACTCAAACACGAAAGTATAGTTAACCAACTGTCGTTGCGAAAACTAACTAAGTCTAAAGTCTAAAATTCCAAATCTCTTTGCAAATCCTACACAGTAAACCAGCAATCAATTCAAGTTTGATATGTTCACAATTCGATTAAACCAAATCTCTTTGCAGATAATCCAATTGCTCACCCTAGGTTTTATCAGATTACTCAATTGCACTGTCGTGCCTAATCGATTAATCTAGGTTCTATATTCTAAGTGATCAGGTTAGAAATAGCTTTGAGAACAACCTATGGTGAAGAACTATTCAGATTTTGAACCCTAACAGATCAATTATCATAAATCAGAGAAATCCATATGAGGAATCCCTAAACCTAAAAGGAGACTACTCAGACATGATAGACGAAACAAATAACATCACTGAATAAATCATGAAATTAAACAAAAGAATAAAAACAAGGGTTCGGGATCTTCTCTATGATGAACAGAGTCTTGGATCCGTCTCCCTCACAAAAGTTCTCAAATCTCAATGGTGGCTCAAGAATAATAGTGAAAAGTAAAGTCTGGCTCAAGAATAATAGTGAAAAGTAAAATCCCCCTAACCTAAAGACTAAGAGTTTGCTTAAATAGGTCTCAAAACACGAGCTGGGCTTCTTTGTAAATAAGGGAAAGTATTGGGCTTCTTTTGGCGAGAATTCTCGTCCTTGGATATATATCTCCGCGTCAGTTGCGTCGGTATCGATCGATACCGCGATGGTGTCGATCGATACTCATGCTTCAAAACTTCGTCGGTATCGATCGATACTGGGATGGTGTCGATCGATACTCAGGCTTCAAAACGGGTACTTTCTTCGGTTTGCTCCAAAAAGGCTCCAAATGTCTCCAAAATCTCCAATTTCGTCCTAAACGTGCTAAAACCTGAAAAGACTCTAAAATGATAGAAAAAGCACTAGAAAGACTCGATAAAACGACTTATATCATGGCTAAAAACGGGTAAAATCCATGATATATCAACTCCCCCAGACTTAGCCTTTTGCTTGCCCTCAAGCAAAACAGAAAACTAAGTGAGAGAAAGAGGTTTGAAAAACCTTAGAGATCCTGATCTGGTACCAAAATCGCTGTAATGATCCCTCTTCCCAAGCGCCCACTGTTGCCTGATCAGCTTCAGATCTAACCTCCATGTACTTCTCCATCGAATTCCCAGCTTCCTGAGACTTCACTCATGACCCCGCTAAGTGTTCATCCAAGCTTATCATCGCCAGTTTCATCGCTAAAATCAATGTCCACGAACTTTCTAGATTCTTAGGTCATACAATACCATAGCTAAGGAACAATTCATTCAACTTTTCTTGGTATTTAACTCCCGGACTTATTTCACAACCAGTTCTTATTGATTTTTTTTTTTTTTTTTTTTTTTTAACTGAATATACAAATCAAGGTTCGAGACGCGAGTATTGATAGTGTTAGCTACCGAATTCCCGGTTCTTACCCTCTCAATGTATCCAGTTCTTATTGATTCTCTTTTTTTAACTGCATATACAAATCAAGGTTCGAGACGCGAGTATTGATAGTGTTAGCTACCGAATTCCCGGTTCTTACCCTCTCAATGTATCCAGTACTTATCACGGGGGAGATCTACCATTTCTTTCATACGCAATAGTTCCTTAGCTAGGTAATGAATGATGAATCAAGCTCTTTGGACATTTACCTTATTGATGAAGTGCAAAATTTGGCTAAAACTTGTGATGAAAACTTGTTGGAGACAATCCATGAATTCTGGCTGGCTGGTTATCCCTTGGATTTTTCATTAGTCGAACTGAAACTAATCCTGTAACAGCGGTCACTCAAAAGCAAAATCAGGACAACAAAGCCAAGCACACTCCAGAAAACTCTAAGTTGTTTTGACTCAATTAAAACAAATTTTTTTATTTTTTATTTTTTTAGAAAACAAAAATGAACACAATGTCAGTAACTACCTCCCCCAGACTTAAACAACACTGTCCCCAGTGTTTATCAAGCCCAGAGAAGGTGAAAGAAATCAAAGGACAAAACGAAATAGGTCAAGAACAAGAGGTGTTACCATAGAGCGGTGGTGTCGATCGATACCTATGTGGTGTCGATCGATACCAAGGCGGTGTCGATCGATACCAAGGTGGTGTCGATCGATACGGAACAAAAACGACCATCCTTCTTCCGACCTGATTCGCAAGACACAACAAAACACAAAAAAAAACAAAAACTCATATTTATAGACTTACCAGTGGGTTGCCTCCCACTAAGCGCTTGTTTAATGTCACGAGCTTGACTTTGGCTAAGATATCAGTCAGGACAAGGTGGAGGACTCACTCCGAGATAAGCTCCACAACCAGACATCTCCAGCTTTAAAGTTTTGCTCATCATATCCTCTTCTTTCTCTTTCATCTCCGTAGGAATGAGAACTCTAACCTTAGAGAAAGGTTTCGAGGTGCCCTTGCACTTCACCTTATATTCGATCGAATCTCCATCACACTTCTGAGGAATCAAAGTGAAATTAGCAGCACCGTTGAACTTCTTGCTCGTCGCCTTCCTCTTTGCTGCCTTGGTCTTCTCCACAACTTTCTTGGGGTGTTGGGGGAGTTCATTTGAAACATCTGCGACTTTTGGTTCATCATAAGACTCATCGACCAGATCGATCATCAGAGTCTCGCCTGAGGTAATGGTGATGCACGAGACATGTCTGGGTGCTCCTCCAGAAGGAATGACATCGTAGAAGACGTCTCCGTCAATGCAAGAGAAAGAGATTCTCTTATTAGGCGTGTCCATGATCGCGCCAACAGTAGCCATAAATGGTCTTCCCAAAATCAAGGGCACCCTGGATCCTTGGCTCATCTCCACAACCTGAAAATCAGTAGGAATCAGACAATCTCCTATTTTAACAGGTAAATCAAGAATTGTAGCGTAAGGGAGTGAGCTAGAAGAATCCGCGTATGTGAGAAGCGTGTTAGGAGATCTCATATCAGCTTTCAATCTCTCTGCAATCGCCCTCGACATGACGTTGACACTAGACCCTGAGTCAACGAGAAACTCCTTGAAGTTTACTCTAGAAATGGAGCATGGAACTGAAAATTTCCCTGGGTCTTCCCTCTTTGTCAACTGTCTCAGCGGTGGTGGTGTATCAACAACGGGAGGTCCTGCAACCATTTTTTTTGACAAAAACTTGCTTCTAGCAGCCTCCCACTCCTCTCTTGTCAGCTTGGGAATAATAGGATAGGGCAACTTCGGCTTGTAGACCCCTTTCTTTGACAGGTTCAACATCCTCCTTGGGCCTTGTATCGGTGTCGATCGATACCAAGGTGGTGTCGATCGATACCCCGGGATTTTCAGCATCCCACTCGTCATCTCCAGCAAGATCGACGGGATTTTCAGCTATTGAGTCTGCTTAACTCCTGAATTTACCACTTTTCCACTTCTTAGACTTATGGCGTTGATGTGAGCTCTTGGATCTTCAGTCTTCCTGGAAGAAACCCCTCTTGTCTTCTCACGTAGGCACGGTCCGAGCAATTTGAGTCTCGAGTTTCTTCGCGACAGATTCAATGCCTCGAGCTTTGGTTTGTATACCCGTTCCTCAGCCATCTCTGTCCTTTTCTCGGTTATTGATTCAGCTGCGAAGAGTATCGA